>CAKNEU010000151.1:0-66278 GCA_930272665.1 Mariannaea elegans | reverse complement strand
AGACAACCCTTTGTTCGATAGATAGATAGAAATCAAGAGCTTCTATGATTCAATTCCTTCCCTTTTGAATGTGACAACAGGTATTCTTGCGCCAGCATGAGCTAGGCTAGGCCCCTGGATGACGATAAACGAGTGCTGCTCGACTTTTGTAAGGAACAACAGCACACAAACATACATCCACCCTCTCCCCCCCCGTGCACTTGCATGCCCCCCCGGCGGCTAGAGACGGCGCCGTACCTGACTGTCCCTCATGATATGCTTAAGCCAAGTGCTGAACAATGCGTATCGGCAGTGTCACTATGAAGGCGACGTCAACGACTTCCCGATCGCTATGAGACAGAAATGGATCCCCTCTGCGATAACTCAGCCGAGCCTCATCGCCGACATATTCCATGTGGCATGTCGCACCACGGTGGCCAACGCTAGGCATACCCGAACGTGCAGTGATTGGACATGAGAAAGTTCCGGTTTCGACTGGGCTGTCTCAACATGGCCAGGGTCGCTATAGCAGAATAATCGCTACCAAGCGACACGACCATTGCCCTTGCCTTGTTGCTCGCCACCGAATCCGTGAATGTTCACCATTTCTGACGTCTCCTCTCCTGCCAATTCTATCTTTTCTATTATTATTTCTCCTGGTTCCGGGTGAGTATGACAGTTTAGTTCATAAAGGAGGAGCCCCTGGTTTACCACATCTCTTTGGTTTTTTGAGGGTAATCCCAAGTGTATCACCATAAAAGGACAGCTATCGCTCGTATGGTCACCGCAAGGGAGGGTTCTTAGATGGCCTGCTCTCGGATCTGATAGAACAGTGTATCTGTGATCCTCGAGTCTACATTGTGAACGGCCCTTGCCAGCCGCTACCTATATCAGAGATTAGTCTCTTGATATGAAGGAGCTTGGGGGGGGAAGAGCAGTGAAGGACCAGCAGCAAAGAAGCACTATCCCTCATTCTAAGGATACTTCACAAAGTTTGTCGTAAAGTATTGATTAACTATCAGATCTATCGATGAAAGGGGAGAGTAGGCTACTGATGTGAGCTCTGCTTACCCGCTTCTCGCCACCTTGTCCAGAAACCCTGTCAACTCTGCTACATGTGTGTAGTATGGCCCAAAGTGTCCAGTCTTCAAAGTCACCGTGCCGAGCTCTCCAGAGAACGGTTCCGGGCTCGTGTTGTTCTTCCTGCTCTCCTTCCTCGCCCTCTCAACCATGAATTGCTGGAAAGCTATTGATATAGCGCCATCCTCGGAAGCAAAAACGTAGCTTGTGGGGACCATTTCCCAGCCGACCTGCGTAATCGGGGATAAGAATGCCATCAAGGAGTGTGGTTCGAGTGCGTCCCGGAGTTTGTCCACCGTTTCCGCCTGGAGGTCTCGGTAAAAGTCCTTCCTGGCCTGCCCGTTGACCGTGCAGTGTGTTTCCTGCATGTGCGAGCTGATTAGTTCAATGCCACTCTCACCCCGACTCTAGGCCTGCATCAAGCACAGAGCTCCACTCACATCGAAATCGCCGTTCATGGGGGTTGGCGGCGGGACCTGGCCATCGTATGGCTCCATGCCTACGGACGCATTGGTCTGGCCTTTGAGAAGGACATAAGCCGCCACTAAAACCAGTTTGATTTGCCCGTGGGGCTTGCCTGATTGCCGGAGCTTTTGTACAAGCTTGCCTACCGCCTCCGTAGCAGGCACGCTACCGTACGAGTGAGCTACGACGATAGCATCGCCACCGAGCTCGACAATGCCTCTGACTGCTGTGTAGATATTGTCGACATCTGGCTGGAAAGAGCTGCTGGCGGGTCCTGCTCCAACTGTCGGGAGTGGCACGACAAGGCTGTGGTAACCTCGTTGAAGAAGAGAACCCGTGATAACGTCCAGGTACACTGGTCGATGAAAGGCTCCTGGTACTAGGACAAAAGTCTCAGACTTTGTAGCAGCCTTGATCGCAGTGTGCGTAACCTTTAGTTTGTTTCTTTGAGGCGATAGGAGGGTCCTGTGCTAGGGTAGGCAGAGAGAAAACCGAACGGGTTGAGCAAATCGTGGTTTACCAAGGAAGCCTTGGAAATTGGCATCTTTCAAAAAATCGCGATCGCTTACGGAGTACGTCTGCTTTATGTCTCACGCCAAGAACGCATGAGTTGAGACGGCACCGCGGTGGATACTGAATACGGCACGCTTAAACGATAGCCCACGTTGCTTCTTGAGCCATCTCTATAGTCTACAATTTGCCACATCCAGCAAATGCCGTTTCAGGAAAGTACACTACTGTTAGGTCAACCGGGCGCCACGAAAAGAGCCACTCCCCACCCACTAGTAACAAACTTCAAACTCGATAATGGCCCGCTCTTTCATAAAGGTTCTCGATCATCTTCAGATGTGCTGAATCGCCTTTCTGACATTGAGCGCAAAATGCAAAAGATGCAAGTCAGATTTTCTGGGATTACGAGGACATGACTCGTTAGGGGTGCCGGACGGGCCAACGCGGCGTAGGAAATTGAGCCTGTCCCTCGGCTAAATCACGTCGGCCATTCCTCACTGTACTGAGTTAGGGTGACGACGAGTGCAATGACCATTGGACTGCAGCAACTTTGGCAATGTGGTGACTGATTCACCATCATGAGCACCCAAAGGACAAGTTCATGTTATCATCTACTGCGCATGGGGAATCCAGACCCGAGCTCTGGTCAGCTGCAGTGCCGAAATTGACGGCCACTAGCGCCTTTCACAGCTAGAACTGCGACACGGCACAGCAGATAGTGACTCCGATTGGGCACAGGGGAGCTGGGAGGCCCTTAAAGTGCTCTGCTGCTCTTGGTATAAGATCAATGGGACCAACACATGCTGCAGAGTCCATTTTTTCTCTTGACTGCTATAACAGAGGGTTTATTCTGGCACAGGATCACTGAGGAACTGACTGATTCACACAGCCATGAATTGAACGGAAGACTGCGACGTATTACGCTCATTGTGTGATCTAAACCGAATAGCATTCTCCTCCTCTGCTATATTTTTCCTACAGCTGCCTACACTTAATTATGACTCTCGCTCACACTCAATCTGCAGTGCACATTGTATAGCCATGACGCGGACCCATATTAGACGGTTAAACAACGTAGTAATTCTCGATCTCAGGGAGAAACCTTTGACCAATCTCCTGTAGTTCGTCGTTCAAGATAGTCTCCTTCTCAAAACCAAAGAGGACTTGCTTGAGTATGGCAGCAGAGAACTCATGGAGGCCTATGGTGCCGATTGGGTTGTCTCGGAAGACAGAAAATATCTGCCTTTTGTCGTCGCTTAGAACAATTCCTGGTTTCACCACGCAAACCTGGATGTCGTCCTTGTGCTGTTCCGCAAACCGTAAGACGCGCGCTTCCGTCCTCCCCTGAGTCCACAGGCCAGCCCTATAGAACAGCGCTGAAGGGGGCAGCTGGAGATTGTTTGCTTGTGAAAAGTACTCACCCGCATCTGCATATACGGTCTGAGCCACTCTGGCCCGTCAGGGATACAGCTGTCGTCACGGACGGTACCCATGCCACTGATGTAGACAAAGCGAAAAGGTGCGGATGGGCCGGCTTCATATATGCTCTTGAGGCCATGGATGGCCCACATTTCGCAAACCTTTGTCACTTTAGAGAAGTCGTACTTGACGCTCTTGGTAGGAGTGATGGCGACAGTCCTGCTTTTGTGTTTAACGCCTTGGCCACTAGCATATGCGTTAAATGAAGAGGGACGAACCAGATACACGCGTTGGCGTTGGCCATGTGCTTTAAAGCCTTTGCGGTGTATGTGCTATAATCATCGACGAGAATTTGTGTCAACTTGGTTGTGTCAAGACTCTCTGGCGCTGCTACAGGCTTCCGCGAGATGACTACGAGTGAGGTGATTGCTGGCATCTGCAAAGCCTGGCGGATCAAGGCCGTGGCCACATAGCCAGTTGCCCCAGAGATGATAAGCTTCATAGTTGATGTTATGGTAAGCCCTACTTATGGGAGTTATATTTCATTAGAATTGTTTGAGAGAAGAAGAGCATGTTGACTCTTCTAGGCCCTGTGTGGGCAGCAAAGATGTTTATAGTAAAGTCCGAACAGCACTGCTTTCGTTCGCGAGGGACTACAAGACCTAATGTATGTCTCATCTCACATCGTATCAGCTAGGCGGGGTGGTAGACCCGTGAGCGTGGGGGGGATGGGGCTATGCGTAAAAAAGTGTTGTTCATCCATGATTTTAGTCCCGCGTCTCTGAAGATTACAATACTGCCGGCAATGGCCAGGAGGAAAGAAAGCCCCACCAAACTGCTGTTAGGGTTAGTATTTGCGAACGGCATCATCTCGGCGAGTGCCTGGTATATCATGCATTCTTCAGCTTTGGGATTTCCGGGGCCATCCCCTCTCCACCGCTCGGGAAAAGCTGCCTATTTTAATCTAGACGAAAGTACTATACTCTATGCGACGCTGAGCTACTACTAAGTCGAAACGCGACATAACCTTCTGGTCTGCGGCTGGCAGGAATTTGATACGATTCATTAGCATGTTTATTTCATCTCAGCTTTTACGAGTCATGCCTTTAGAGTACTACATAAATCACATTAATACAATGCATTACGTTACGCGGAGATAGTTCCAGGAAGTCTGGTCAGTGCATACTGTGCACGATAAGGATGACGAGAGGAAGTCCATCTTTCCTGCTAAGCTGGTAATATGGCTAAACTTCTAATAAAGTTCATGATACCTCAAAAACGTCGTAGCATAAATTGTTATTTCTAAGGTCATCTGTAACCAACGTCTCACATTTTGATGACTTGGTTATTACCTACCTACCCAGGTGAGGAGATGTAAGGGCACCGTCCAAAGAACCCCGCCGCGGCCGACCCGAAGTTCTCCTGCTTATTAACATTTATTTCTTTCTCGTTTCACTTACGCGCTCAATATCGTAGTAGCATCGCCCTGACATTGCCCCAACAGTGACCCCCAAGGTTAACATTATCTCCATGTATATAAGGTCTCCGCGTAATACTCGCTAAGACTTAGCAGCTTAGAACACCCCTGTTGTTGAGGCCAGAGGCGGTTTTGAGTACATACGAAACCTTTAACATGTTTAAACAACCCCATCCCCTGCGTAGGTAGATACCGTATTCCATCCTTGAGCCCAGAAAACTCACCCACACGCAGCCAGATATACCCACGCGTCATTGCAGCTTCTTTCCAGACCCTTGAACTTCCGAGCCTATCACTACTCTCTGCAGAGGATCGATGTGATCAACTGGTTCACTACGGTGGGATGAGTAACGGGAAAGAAATGATCCGAGTCTGGAATCTCCACAAGTATAGCATTCGGGAGGCGTTCCCGCAGATACATTGCCGTTTGTGTTAGGACTTCCTTGCCCATTGACGAAGCGAGTAGTAGGGTTCTTGCAGCAACCTGAGGTACAAGATGGTAGTCATCGTCGAGGAGAATGTGCTCAAAAACCTGCAAATAGTTTCAGGTGCTGCCGTATAGCTCATTTCCTTCATCCGTGGCACGATGATCGCTCTTTTGTCGTCGGAAAGCTCCTGGAAAGCCAAATCGGGGTCGAGCACTAGCCGTCAGTGCTTATAATCCGTCGTGCGAGCGTACCGCTGCAACAAAAGGTGCCTTGATGAAGTCCTTGGAGAAGCCGAAATTATCATCTGCCGAGGTCTCGTCTCTCAGGAAACGGGGACTCCCGTTCATGAGCACCAAGCTGCTAACAAAGTCAGGGTTCTGCATCGCAAACTGGAGGGCGACGTGTCCGGCCAATGCGAACCCGGTAATGTGGGCTCTTTCAATGCCTAGCCCTTGAGAAAGGCGAGAATGTCATCGTAATAGAGCTGAGTGACGTCGGAAGTTCCCGAGGGGGAGCTTCGAAGAATGTGCATAGCCGCGCATCTCGATGTATAAATTGTGAAAAGACTTGGCAAAGTGGTCGTACTGGCACCTCCAAAATCGACTATCGAGCGTCTTCGAGAACGACTCTCAGTCGAGTGGTCATGGAGAGCCAGTCGTTCGTGTCGGTTATCTTTGGTAGTTCGGATACCGTAAGCGTCGTTGCGTCAACGGCGGGGTGGCTGTTCGTCTCGGGCTTATAAGCTGAGTAGACGCTGAACATGGTCTCCCCGAGCTGGCTCACGCCATTCAATGTGTTCCATAGCCGCCTGAAGGCAGGCTCGTACCTTAACAGGCCCTTCTCGGTCGTTTCTGCTGTCAGGATGGGGATTGCGCCGTGCGGAGCAATGTACAGTCTCTCGGCCGGCAGATGGTGGTTCGACGCCTCCAGTAGTTATTATTTGAGCCACAGAGTTGGTGCCTAGGGTCACACCAGAGGTGGAACGACCCTGCTTGCCTGTCACGAGAACCATTGCGTTGGTCCATTCGATGTCGTATTGCTTCAACCACTTGCGGACCCTATCAGAACTATCGAGCCCAACGAGGAAGAATGTAGCAATCATGACCGCGTTAGACGGAATGGAGGCACCGAGCTCGTCCTCGGTGGCCTCGAGGAAGTTTTTGCGAAGGTGTCTATTCGTGAGTTTAGAGGGGTCTTGGAGCACAACTTTCAGGAATTTGATAGTTAAGCCGAGCGCGTAGTTAATCATGAACGCCATCTTGGCTTCTCTTCCGCGTAATGCTTCTACTTTGATCCAGTCGACCCAGAGAGCTTCAGAGTTTGCACTCCTGGACGCCTCACAGTCCGCGAGTAGTTCTCGTTCCAGATTCTGTAGAGATTCCAGAGGGGTCCCGAGCTCTCGCATCTTGACGAGGGAGGCCAGAGCTGGGCCTACGTGTGATGTAGCTGCGAGCTCTTTGAACCCGCGCACACCAACTCTAAAGTTGGTGCATGAAGGATTGAAAACCGAGACCGGTGTCAAAACTTGCGCCGGGGGGAGTACCAGTATCGACTCGATATACGTGCGCACCTATGCGGAATCTGATGTTTGTACCAAAGTTCTCCGTTACTGGGGCGTAGGTGTGCCCCTGATGAATAAAGACGGAAACGTCGGTTGCTCCCTCGGTCGGGAAGGTGGAAGCCATTACCAACCCATCCTCGTAACCCTGCAAATAGCCGAATCAAGAGCGACGGTAGATGCTTGCTGAGAGCTCGTCATGAACTTGACCTAGATCAAGTAGAGATCTGATCCTTGTTCCAGCAGCGCGAATTCTCGTCCGCCAACGCCCTCCAGCTCCTAGTGATGTACAAAGCTATGCCCATCCCAGCGATAGACCACGCGGTCGGAGAGCAGACGCGCAAAAACGAGAAACGTGTTTTTACTAGCACTGAACAAGCAGAATGCTCTTACTGCCGAGTCATCTAGGGTCTGATGGTGCACGAACTTATCCTTGTCCCACTTGAGCAAAATGAACGGCTCGACATGGTAAGCGTACCCCAGGAAGTCATCACCGTCCAAGGCGAAATGCACCCAATTGTATCCCCATTTAGACGGAACGGTTTGGAACGGATGAAACTCAGAATTTTTCCTTTCAAAAATTTTCGAGTCCGCCGATCGCAGGGAATCAAGGCCGGGTAAGTCTACACCCTGAGCGAGGGCGAGGAAGTGCCTGCCCGCTACCGTAAAGTGAACGCCACTGCTTCGCGGCGAACGTTGGGATGCGATGGAACTCGACAGAAGAGGAGCCGTCCCATTCAGAGATGACTGAACAATTAGCAGAAAAGGCTTAGTATATTATATATATATATTCTTATAGACTAGCTACCTTAGCTTGATATAATAACAGTATACCAATTATATATATGGCTATTAAAGTACTCAACAGGAATAAGCATTTTATTAATATTCAAAGTGTAATTATTAGAAAAACGCCAGGTTGGTAAGTTCAATAATGTGTCAGAAGAGGAACTGCGGATCCATGATAACGTTGCAGGACAGGAAGTATCTCAGATCAAAGCCAAAAGTGCAGCCCCACAGACATGTCATATACCTAAGTTGGCGATGCTTGACCAACTTTCATTTGTCACTCAGTGTGGCCCCTGAATGCTAGCCCCTGGCTGGGACTCCGCCAGGCCTAAGCCCCGGAACATCAGTCTTGAACTGGGTCTAGACCCGGGTTTTCTTGCCTCTCGCGAAGCGGGCCTAGGTCACTAGTCAGCTGCACTGGCTTCACGGATAATCCGAGAGAGTGAGATGAAGAGAAACTTGTCCGGCGAGTTCGATACATAGATGCTTCCTCGCCAGGTACGTCTAGCACTTCCTTAGATTGGTGATCAGCCGGTGTGATTATGTGTTACAACTCAGCTTCCTTGTATTTCTTTGCCACGGCAACACATGCCCCGTATGCTCTAGTTATCGGGCCGTCTGAGACTCACAATGGTCAAAAACTAGTGTAAGCAATTAGAAACAACAAGCCGTATCGTCGGAGACAGGGATGAATGCTCTAGCTTCCCGTCGCAATAGCTTCCCTCATGTTCAGGATTTGATTTCAGAGATAAGATGTGCACCAATAGTTGTGGATATTTGGCTTGAACTTGCAGACTACTCTTACTAATGCTCTTAGGTTGCTGTTTGAGTCTCAAGGCAGCGCTTACATAAAAGCCGGCAAGGTGTCAGATGACGATAATAGCTGACGCAACTTGGAGACATAGTCAAGTCGCGCCCGCGATTGTGGGGCTATGTCGTCACTGATCCAGTATCTCTTAGTCAACTCTAGTGTCATTCCGAGGACCGAGTGCTCCGGAACAAGTGGCGACAGAGGTTTGTATCCTGCTAGGTCACTCTCGACACTCCTGTGTGCCTGTCGCCAGATATCTAGCATACACCTACGTTCGTCTTCGTTTCTGGCCTCTATGCCGACAACAAAGAGAGAAAAAGGCGCCACCCTTGTAATGCATTCTGAGTCTTCCGCCTTGAGGTGAGAGGCGATGAGTGAGTACGCTTCATCCAGCAAGGCAGACATGTTAGGGGGTACCCCAACCACACGTCGGGACGTTCGCTCAAAGAATATCCATGCAGCAATGAGGAATAGGTGCTTCTGAATGTTGCGCAGATATGCGCTAATTGAGCTCGAGTGGAGGCTTATACGGGCTTGGGTTGTTGATTCAGCATCGTTGTTTCCGCTCTGAATCATGTCGGGTTCAGCCAGCCGTGCCCGGCCCTGTACGTGAAGGGTTGCGAACCACCTCCTCAGTGTAGAAGTGGTCTCATCTCGTATGGTGGAAGGAGTTGAATCATCGAGCGAGGCAATGAGCTCTAAAGTGTCGTCTAGAATTGCTACTTCGTCCGACAGGAAGCCTGGATCGTTCGGGATCTGGGTACTTCGATTAGCTATGGTCATTTGACCTTATCGGCAACACTCTACGCACTCGATATGAACGCTTGACGTCAAAATGACCGCCCCATTCGCCTTCTGAAAGTTGACTGTGTTGCGTCGCATCCTGTGGCAGTGGCTTCCAGAACAGTAAGCTAACTCGTGATAGCACGTTGTGATAGTGCAAGCAACGATATATCTGTGCGCCGCCCTCGGACTTCATGATGCTGTTGGAATTACTACTGCACGAATGGAGCAGAATGGTCTTCGCGGTCGAAATGTGAAGACTCCAGGGGGAAGTCGCCACAGATGCAAGATTAATCTAGAAGGGGGCCAAATCGGTTAGCTTCTTCAGAGAATAAGCTGTTCCCTGACATACCTCAGCACGACAAAGCAACAGGCTCGCATTGACATGCTGCACTGCCTGTTCGGGTGTTATATGCTTCTGTCGCGAGGACTGCCGAAGCGCAGACAGTGCCACATTTTTGAACCGAGCTCCCTCAATGATATCGCCTTCCTTGTGAACGCTGGACAGGTAGTACAAGGAGAACAGGACAGCTCTTGCTGCGGGACTATCGTCGGCTAGACTCATGCGGGTTAAAGATCCCACCAGCTGTGCCCGCGTCGAATCTCGTCTGGGGATGAGCGCGGAGGCCACATGTTGAACTAAGGTCGGGGATGTCAATAATCTGACGACCGCGGCATGTTGGTTTACCCTTACAGTAAGACAGAAGCGTAGCACCGTCCTTGATTTTCGCGCATTTCGGTAATGCGCTGACGGACCGTGGAAGGCGGTTCGCAAGGACGCGCTGCACCTTATCATCTGCAGCGTGTTGGTAAGCGTCGTGAAGCGAAAGGAAGCAGGGGCACGGGAGCTTGAGGATACCTCCAATGGTTGCACCAACCACTCCAAGATCAAATGTCGTTACATTGATAAAGTTTTCAGCTTGAACAGGGATGTCAAGGTTTGTATTTGTGTTACCAGATGGCAAACGCACGCCTTGCATAGCTCGGCGATGATCATATTCCCTGGGCCATGAAAGCTTGAAGTTGAGTCGAATGCATTCCTTCTTGGATCTACGACAGTTGGTGCAAGTTGAGCCTGGCCGATCACATTCGGCAAGCCGATGCCGACCAGGCTGACAAATCAATATCGCCCGATGCAGCCACACGGTTTTGGTGTAAACTCTGACTACTTACTATGTAAATCTGGCAGGGGACTATACGAATATCCTGCGTAGTATGTTGATCCACACGCACAAGAACGAACTTACAGGAGTACCCCGCCGATCGTAGCTAAATTTACTCAGTACATGGCATACATGCACAATACTAGGCAGAAGGGTGGAACCACTGCTGGTTGCGGCTGGTATCGATACCTAACTTATAGCCCCGGCTGCTGTGTGACAACATGCCTACCTGACCTGGCAGCCTGAAGTCCCCGAGTAAAAGGGGGTGCAACCCACTTTATAGTGCGGTTCTGCAGGAGGTAGCTTCTCCGCTGCCCGCTTGACAGAGATGGAAATCCTCCATCACATCCCCCCCCCCTTGTTTACGGAGAACTCTGTAGATGGCATGCGGATTCTTCGCCCCCCACCGCACTGCCAAGCGATCTCGGGATTTCCGGCCGGATTCTAGCCTACTCTGGCACCGCATGACCCACAAAAGACGTTATAGCTTTTCTCGCATACTAGCGGCCCCGTCTGTTATCGGCCTCGCCTAGACAGTGCGTCAAGCCTCATTTTCACCGGGAGATTCGCCATAATCCTCGCCTATCCTTGTAGGCTACAATATTTCCATTGACCGATATCTGAACAAAAACCGTTGATAGATAGGTTCCTTTCCACCAAAGTGTACAGCGCCAGTACGCTATATCGGGTGTCTGATTGCCATGAGCTTACTTTGCCATTGTGACACAACGGCACGACTTCCACTTATCTAATATCTCTTGAGCTCGTAGTGAAGCCTATGGAAGCTTTCAGAAGCTTCCACAGTCTCTGTAACCCTACTTCTCGGAACGTATATAAGGCTGTATTATCGGATGCTGAAGTTTAGCACGAGTGGGCCTGCGTCGGCTGCTCGGGCTCCCTTAGCGCAACATCCAGCTTATCCGCCTGGCGGCAAGTTTTCAGGTCAGCTTTTCAGGCAAGAAAAGCCGACCGGGGGAAGAGGACAAACTCACCAACCCTCATGGATTACTAGAAGTTCTTACTGCTACTGAATTTTTTTTTTTTTTTTTCTCGACTTCTCTTTCTCTTTCTTCCGCCTCACGATCTACTCTTGGTATTTATAGGCAACTATATCTTAGATTGTTTAAATCACGCTGGAGAGGTATCAAAATGGCAGGCCGAGTTCATCGCGTCACAATGTTCATGCTACCAAACGCAGCTGACCAGGAAAAACTCATTGAGCAATTTCGAATCCTTGGCGAAACACAGCAGAAAGTACGTCAAGCAGTACATGATCAATTCCACATGTGCAGCATCCTCGCGACCCTTCCTCCCTTTTTCCATGTTTCGGTATCTCACAGATGTACGCATACTAACTGTTCACCCTATCTGGTCCACTAGGATGACAAGCCTTATATCCTCTCTATCGTAGCCGGTCGAGCGGAGGATGATCCCCGAGCTCAAGGCTACACTGTGGTAGGAAAGACAGAGTTTGCATCCATGGAAGATATGAAGTTCTATGACAATGACTGTGTGGCCCACGCACGGCTCAAGGCCCTTGTCCAATCGCTCGACATCCAAGGGGTCATCAGTGCATATTTTCACGCACAGGTCACGAGCCTTTGACGGAGATCAAGAGCAGAATATCGACCGTGCCCGGATTCTGCATCGAGGCCAGATTTGGACATAGGATGCTAGGCAACGGGATTTACATCTTTGGAGGGGCAGGAAGATTGGAGATTGATACATACATACACTTATGAATGCTATCAGTGGCGGGTACAATGTCACATTGGCAATACTCATCATGACTACATCCATTGCCCGGATCGTGGCTTAACCATTCACCAGTGATGGCCAATCGATTGATATGTGAGATTGTCAAATGGAGCTTATAAGCTATTATCAATGAGTGCAGTAGCGGAGTGTTCATTCCCTTTCGCCTCAGTTAGTAATGCGATAGAGACATCTGTGTGTGTGCCCAAGTGGGAAAAAGAAATTCCACATCTTGGTGCTCCAGAAGAAGGCAGCTAGAATATGACGCCATACCTTGGACTTTCTATACTTGAACATTTTCTTGGCTTTTGATTACTTCCTTCTCTCGAGCCTCTAGACTACCAAGACCTACTATCATGATATAAGCCTATCTATCCCACGAGACATGACGCTGCTTCTGACACAAACTCCATGTTTAGTAAAATTCTGGGGATCTCCAAGCGAACGTGTAATCCTTCTCGACTGTCACGAGTGAATTTTTCTTGAGTTCCCACTTAGTGATTTGAATATTCCCCGTCGAGGCGTTGGATCGTCTAGTGTTCTCTGCATAATAGGTATAGCATGAGTGGCAGTGTCGCATTACCAACTGAGGCAAAAGGGAATGAACACTCCGCTAGTGCACTCATTGATAATAACTTACAAGCTCCATTTGACAGGCAGAAACACGGTGACGGCATCGCGCAGAGATGGATCCTAGAAGGAATACAAGTCGCCAGTCTCAGTTCACATTCTTGCTTTTGAATCTCTCAGAGGTATCATGTGCCAAAACACGGTCACTCGTAGCTGTTGCGGTTTCTAGATGTTGTTACCGCGGATTCTCTGGAACGAGGTAAGACTGCGTCAGGAGAAAGTGTTTGGCAATAATGATTGTAAGTTTTCTGCACACTGAATCTTTACCAATGGCGCCAGATACAAAGAGTCCATACGGCCGTTTCGCCAGGGTCAGAATAGCGGATCGAAGCAGAATGTCTCTACCGACTTAATACACATCAAGGTAACTTGACTCTGGCAGCATGTTCTTTTCTGCACCATAATCTTGCTGCGTTATGAACAACTATATCTTTGGCCACCATCGATCATGTAGGGGAGGGAGTAAAGAGCCCAATGAAGCCCAATAATCACATCGCAGACAAATTAGTCAAATGCTCAGAACCGATCTTAAGCCGTCAGCTATAGTTAGCACCCAGAGCATCAAGGATCTTGTCAGCGCGATCAAAAGGTTCCTAGTCTTGATATGTCATGATGTCCTTATGAACCTACGGGAAAATAGCTCCATCGTCGTCCGAGTGGGATCACAAAGTTCGTACAGCCCGGGACAACTTAGATGCATGCCAGGCACTCAGGAAAGGTACATGATACGAGTTAATTTCTTATATATCATAATCAAATCAATAAATTCACCAGGAATAACGCTACAATCAGTCTTCGCGATGCCAGAACTGCACGTCCGTCCAGTCGATACTGAGATCCCCTTTACCGCTGTCCGTTGCATACGCCCCAATCTTGTCGTAAAACTCCCCACCCGGAGCGCTCTCGTTGTAAGCAAAATTTCCATTAACATAGACCCTATATGCCTTGATGTTTGCATTGTGTACAGTATTGATTTGGACCGTCGCGCCGACTTCGGCCACACCGCTTGCAATGGTCTTGCCTCCTTCCGTGTTGTAGAGTCGCCCCGTGTCATCAACAGCTAGGATGAAGAATGGCCCAGCGTCCCCGTTGAAGGTCTGCTTGATGGAAATCCGCGTACCGGTCATTTCCTTGATAGTGAACTTTCCACCGAACTGATGCACTCCGGAAGAGTAGTCGTCGTTGTAGCGACGCTCTGCACGCAAGTGTCCGTTGGAGCAGCCGGAACCGCTCGAGCTCCCGGAGGGAGAGACGGGGATGTAGAAGTTGTTGCCGTCGACAACGCCCCCTCTGCATTGTTGCGTAGAGTAGGAGTACGTGTCTTCGACCCAGTTGCCACTCTCTACGGGGCTTCCAGCATAGGCAACAGGTGCGGCAAGGAGTGCCAGGAGACAGGCGTATCTGTTTAACATACTGGCTGATGGAAGGTTGGTTCGCCGACTGATTTATGAGCAGTAATTGAGTAGCTGTAAGGAGAAAGGGTTAAGGAGTCGGGCATTGGGGAACTCAGCCCTTTATACTGGGAGCCCGGCACGGTCTATACCTTGTCATATTATGGAGCATGTGACTCGAGCAACGTTTCTCCATGGCTCGGATGCGCTGCAGTAGGGCCGAGTCCTACGTCGAATCGCTTGGACTTGGTCTTGCTAAGTTGTCGAGCTATGTTTTGAGGAACGTGTATTAGACGGGAGAACATGACGGCTTAGAGGAGGCCATGTACCTAGAGGAGCCTATAATAACAGGGGTTGTCTCCTGATTCGGGATCTAACTTAACAGGGAATGTATTCCCCCTTTAATTAGTACCGATATGAATCCTGCTACGCCATAATATAGCTGCCGTTCCGAGCAAAGTGAAACGTGGACTACGGTCGGGATAAATTACGGTGGATCCTTGAGAGGCATGTGTTATAGAGTCCGGGCCCACAACCTCGGCACACCACACCTTTGGCATTGCAAAATGCTTCCACTCTCGTCACATCCTTTATTAATAACTCGAGTATAACTCAGCCAATTTTAATTCAAATTTGCCCAAATGTTTACAATATCGCGCTAGATTAATTGGGATTATATAAACTAATTTAAGAAGTAATAGAAGAGGCAGGTATTATGCCAATTGCGCAAGCTATATAATATTATAAAGCTAACTTAATAGAGCTATTAATATTAGGAAAAGTAAGATTTTAACTAAAAGAGTAATTATAGTATTATAATAAATTATTTTATTATTAAGATTATATATATATATAACTTTATTAAGTAAAGTTTAGCTTATTTATCTTCTACCTTACTTATAATGCATATTTTAGCCTCTTTTAGCCTCTTAATATTAATATTTTTTCTCTTTAAAAGTACTCTTCTATTAGAAAACTTGAGGCTTTGCTAATGTTAATATAATAGCTCTTATATAAAAGTAGCAACTTATTTAGACTTATAAGGAGGCTTTTAAAAGGCCTTTTTAAAAAGGAATCTTTATATAAGCTTTAAGGCTATAGGGATTTAGCTTATAAATACAAAAAGACTTATTAATTCAATTACAATGTTTAAAAGCCCTCTTGCTTCTAAAGATATAAAGAATATTATAAGAATATTATAAGAAAAGATCTTTATATACTTAGGAAATAAAAATAAAAGGTAAGTAGGTTTTTTTTACGCCGTAAAGTATAAAAGATATTAAATTATAAGTTAACCTTATTTAACTATATAGTATTAAAAATACCTAATAGTTTTGCTTTTTTATTAAGAAAGTAACTAAGGAAATTAATAAAAAAAATCTTATTATAGCTCTTTAATTATAAAATAACTATCTTAAAGAAAACTTAAGTTATAAAAGCCTTAAGGAAAGAAAGCTATTAATTTTAAACCTAATAAGATGTTTACTTATATTTTAGAAATCGCTATATAAGTAATACTATACTATAAGGAACTCTACAGTCTCGATTTTACTTAAGAGGTACTAGAAACTGTATAAATAGAAAAGGAGAGTATGTGTATTACGTTCTAACTATAGCTAGTCAATTAAGCTTTTCTTTTATAAACAAATAATTAAGTTATATTAAGTACACTAGTAAAACGTAAGGCGTTTTACAATACTAAAGGTATAGTATACTAAAATTATAGTTTTGGACTCTATTACTTAAAACCCCTATAGTAGCTTAACTTATTTACCAATATAAACTTAAACTAAGCTATTATATATAACCCTATACTTAAATACCTATTTACTATTAATAATAAGCTAAAAAAAAAAAACTCTAATAAGACATTAATATAGTAGACTAGTTTAACTTGTAGGAAATAGATATATAAGGCATGCCTAAATTATAATATACTTGTAAGGGCATATAATTAACTGAAAACTAATAAATAATAGCAAGGGAAGCCTATTGCAAGCTCTCTAGCTGGCAATAATATTAATAGAGCGGGCCCAAAAATCATTACTTAGAAATGCCAAAGGACGTATTCTGCCTACCTAGGAGTGCTGTTAAATAGTAGCTAAAGGAAATTACTAATTTATTAAGGGTTAACTAGCTATAACATTGGTTAAACCGCAGGTTAGACTATTAATCGAATTATTAATCAAACTGTTAACTAGACTAAATGTTAGAGATTAGTATCAGCTAGATCATACTAATGAGCATAATATTAATAGAACGGCTCTGGAGGCCTTATTGATCTTAGGTATTAGACACCGACCTCTAACGGTTATTTCAATACACTTCAATACATACAATTCACTCAAATATCTAACAAGCTCAGTACGAACCCACAAACAAAGGCTATCACGAAAAAGAGGTACGAGACGGTCACTGGCTTGAAGCCACACCATGGGCTTTTCGAGGCGGCTCTAAAATTGGATAGCGGCTCAATACGGTGGATGATTTATAACCAGCAGAGAAATATTACGGACGGCGAGAAGACATGGGATGAGAAGGGATATTGTCTACTCTGTGGCGTTCGCGTTGACTAGACTGCTTGCTTGAGTAAATCGTCACGAGTAGCAACCTCATGTCATACTTTGGCCACCCTTTCGCTACCAACAGACCGGTTTCTCCTCTGCTTGTATCACTAACTAAATGACTTACAGAGCACTTTGGCGAGCAGATCAACTCACCTTTGAGCGCGGGTCTCTTGATTTCTTTGGAGAAAATGAGCTTAGTTGCTTGACAATGATGATTCAGCCATTTAGTAACATAGCGCGCAAGAAACCATTTACTTAGTAATGACTGAGAAAATTCGAGTACCACCTAGTACTAGAGTACAAGCCCTAGATCAAAACAGAAAGATCTTCGTCTCTTCTTGATACCAATGGTCATACGTTTCGGTACCACCGACAACTATGCTCCCTTTGAAGACGAAGGCGAAGGCGCAGGGCTCAGGCTGGCTTCTTCCCATATATGGAGCATCTCCGATGTCGTTAGCGCAAGTGATTGCACATTATCAGGGGGTATACATACAACGGCCAGTAGGCATGAATTTTGGCATCTTTCAAATCCTTCCTGACATCGACCAGAAAGATATCGACCTGTTCTTTTGTCCAGCCGTGGGCTCTGACGAATGGTGCCAAGGTAAGTGCCTCCAGAGCGCCCAATTCGTTCACAATGTTCCATTCCCCAAGCTCCTTTTGTCTTTTGTCCTTAGGCCAGGGGTTTGTGGGCCATTGGAACCGGCGGTCGACAATTTCAGTGAAGCCAACCTCAGTCATGATATTTTTGAGATCATCCAAAACCACCCAAGATCTGCCCAATTGATTGCATGCCTCTTTCAGCAGCCCACGCCATTCCGAGAGAGGGTGCTGTTCTGTGAGTGTTCCGTCATCAGATGTGATAGCCATGTCGATTTCTTGCAATTCCATATAGCCCCCAGGAGCAAGATTCCTAGCTAGGTTACTTCTATCATCAGGCGACCAAAGGGGTAAGTTGGACTCACTCAAAGCCTTTTCGGAGAAAGTCCTTCCAGTTTCCAACACTCATAGTCATCATCCTGCTATGGATGTAGTCAAATGGTTGAGGATAGGTCCAATCCTCCTCAACATCATCTATGATAAACCGTACATTTGGGGGAATACTTCAAAGTTGTTAGCGAATATGACGTACACGCCTGAAGCACTCATCATACAAATCCGGTTGGATAGGAGAAAGATCGATCCCGATTACCTAAACTTTGTATTAGTTATAAGCGTTTGAGCCTGAGAATTGTGAGTTTCCACTTCTGCCTCCGGATGCTCATCGGCATAATCTATCGCCCAAATGCCTGTGCCTGTGCCGACATCGAGAATGCGATTCACACTTGATTCCATCTTCGATTCAGGGTCGTTTGGTGGTGCTAGACCGAGCTTATTATCAAAGGTAAGCAGGAATAAATGATGTTGTAGATCTGTTTCGACTCAGCACGAAGACACGCAGCAGCACGCACTGATTGTACCTAGCCTGTCATTCTCAATCTCGTCGTTGGGCATATTATATTCTATGCGTATTAGTCGTAGTAACAAGCTGACCAGTTCAAGCGTAGGAATAACTCACTCCCATCCTTGTATCTGTGATATGTCCTCCCGTTCTCGCGTCGGTAGTCGATAATGGAGCTTGAAATGGTCTGAGTTGACGACGCTACATCCTATTCCAAAGCAGAATTGTCAGTAGTCCTGGCATGCCGATTAGTAGAGGAACAGGATACGCACATCTCCAAGGGAAGAGTTCAGATCGTCCTAGATTGTCAATCAGCTTTCAATACTTTGACTAGGGGGTAGTGATGCTACATCAACAGGAAGCACAACCGGATCAGCATCAGGAGCTGCCATTTTCAACTCGGACTTTTCGCACGCGCAGCGGATTCTTCATCAAACGAGAAATGTTGCTTGGTTGAACACGCGTGCTACCCCTCATCAAGAGGGCCTGCTAGCTTTATTATTATTTTCCCCTTGTCCATAAACCCAGGAGCGAGCCAATGGCAGCGTATCAGGATTGCATGACATTGTGTCGAACCAACAGTTGGGGCTACTGCGATGTTGGCATGGGCCAACAACAGACAGAATCTGCTCACCGCAAACTCGGTAAACTCGGTAAGTCTAGCCATACCAGAAATCATCCGTTTGGAAATGCCTGTCTAGGATTGGATACTCTACGTCCTCCAACCCTTTGAGAGCATTGGTAGATGTGACGAGCGAGAGCCCGCATCGAAATGGCAACCCTTGCTTTCCACCGGTGGGTCTGTGAAGGTATGTACCTATTGGACCTGTATGTCGGAAATGACGGCCCGAGCCTTGACAACCCTGGTATATTGCAGGGGAAATCTGGAATTTCTTCGCTCAGGGTACCTGCTGTGGCACAATAGTGCGGACTTGTACGACCATTGTCGTCCTACTGTTGAAGATGCACACCGAAGTCTGTTAATACTGCCAGAGGCTCTATCGTGACTAGGAAGGAATGAGCGCACTTGTGACCAAAGCCTAATTCCCCGTTATGAGTTTCGAATGAGGGGTTTGTACCGTTTTTGAGGAGCAGCCGTACCACCATGGTTGCGTCGTTGAGGAGTAGAAACCTGCGCAGGTATGTAGCCAGCGGCGACTTCTAGGTTATCAAAGGTTTGTTGACATTGACGCCGTTATCTAAAACATATTGAATAACGGCGCAATCAACCAGTTCGCTTTCGCTCAGCAGTTGGTGCGACGCATTCCGCCCAAGTCTGTCCCGCAAAGCTGTGAAGGCAGTGAGATCTGCTCTAGGTACATGAGCACATAACTGCTGCATGATTTCTCCACTTCCACCTTGTGCAACGAAGTGAGAAGCATTGAGCCCTGTGATATCAGCAGTTGTGAAATTCGCATCATGCAAGGGGCGCGTGCCGTAGATATCTTTGATGATAACGTTAGTCGAGTCATGAGTTAACAGCATAGTCACAATAGTGGATCTGTCCTCCTCGATTGTGGCTTGCGTTTTAGAGTACTTGTAGAGTACTTAGCCTCATCATCGGCACCAAAACCAATATCTCCAAGAGACACTTCGATTCTGTAGTCGGGGTCACTCTAGTTGATCGTGATCAACACACTTTGGCTTTTTCTCGCCGTATTCTGAGACGGCGTTTAGGTCGGCTCCAGATCGAGGAAGAACTTTATCATTCGACGGCAGCCCGTTCAGGCTTTGTAGTTCAATGCTGTCAGCCCTTTCTAATTACCGACCTTCGTGCTAGAGTATTCAATACCGTCCTCTAGCATGTATCGCAGCTTGCCGTTCTAGTAAACCGGCTGCCATATCTGCCTCGTCACCCCAATGTCAACTGATATACTGGCATTCAGGAGGCATTGGACCATCATCCCGCTAGCTGTTAACAGAATATAATGGAACAGAGTCATATTTTCTATATCTGGTGTGATATTTAGCACCTTGCATTAGTAGCGATCCCACACATCCTATCCAAGAGTGAAGGACGATGTAATGCAACGGCGTTTTCCTTGTTGATCGCACACGTTTCCGTCTACACATTGTTCTAGCAGCCAATATACATATGGCCCCTCTTTTCCTTTTGCTTCCCAGAGCAAGCAGCTACTAGGCATTTTGATTTCGAGGATTGAAAATCGGAAATTAACTCTGGCTTCCGCAGACAGAGTTGGGCGTGGCGAAGCCAACATTTGACGGCGTAGTCAAAGAGTGGATAAAGCTGCTGCTCTGGCTGGCCCTTGTCCAATTCAAAATATCCACTGCTGAAGGTGAGAGACGCTAGATAGGTAACACAACGGGACGCCATATCGCTGTCTGCCTCGGGGAACCGAGTTCGGTCGAAGTACTCTTGTGTCGTGTAATGTAATAAATCAAACGGATAATGGCTTCTTCATCAAAGGGTACCAATCCGACTGACAGAGATCAAAATTTTACCAATTTCCACATATAACGCTTCCTGGAGCTCCGAGATCTTGAGCTGTCTCTTCGCATAGGTGATCCATGACAGAACCCGTTAGATTTTACCAACTACAACATACGTCTAAAATGAGGTCCCATTTACCCCTTCTCTAGAATGACACATGTGTTCGTACTGGGCCTCTACCACGGTTTTGGCAGCCACAGTAGAGGGTAGGTGCCGAATTTGATCCGGGAGTACTTCGCATGATCATAGAACTATCGAAGCGCCGAGTTGCGCCACGCCAAATTCGAGGGAAAAATGGAGTGGTCCATATAAATCATGAAGAGTGCTTGGCATACCAGCCTCAATGAAGAGAAGCAATTTAAGAGGAGTTTCCACCTTATGAGCGTGTGCAAGGTGAAAACTTTTCGCTACGTCGTCGGAACTTTGTGGGGTGCTGGCGAACGGCAGTGAGAAGATAAGTGTAATGCAGGATATGTAGGATGTTGTCCTGATTGACAATTTTGCGTCGATCCAATATGCTGTATCCGATGTGTGGGTTCGAAGATAGAGCAGCTCGTCCCTGGGATTCTGCTAAATCTTGAAGGCTTTGCCGTCTGGAATAATATCGCATTCGACTGGGCCGTCTCCCAACATGTATGAAAGGGCATCGAACTTGGGCATCTTAGAGAAGAACTCCTCAGTCAATGTGCAGATGATCGGATCGTCAGGACTGTTGGCCGCTTTAATTCTCATTAGCTACGTACTATCTGCGTTCTAACTGAGATCTTTATATGGACATTGAATATCTGGCGGTATAACAGGGACCGGTTGTCCTGGACCCATATCTGTCTCCTAGAGTTAGTTTGCTGCATGTTGAGAATGGTATGTCACCATGTCATATGGCTCACTCAAAACAGGGTACACGTCGAAATTTGAAAGCTGTAAATTGACGTTAGGCGAGCGAGACAAGAGCGGGGAAAAACGGGTGCAACATGTGAGACAGCAAAGATGGCCACTTTTGAGGCGGCTTAGTCGCCCAGGTTCAGCCAGTCAGATGTGCATACGTATCGATACACACACCCCCTGCGGCATCAAATGCAGGGTGGTCTGTAAAGGGTGAGGGCGGGGGAGGAGATGGAGTTGCGGGTACTAAGACTTTTTGTTCCGAAAGGTAATTTCTATTAAACGATCTAATGCGTTATTCAAAGACACTTTAGTTTGTAACACCAAATGCACCCAGAATGTCGTAGTCAAGGCGCAATGACTCAATCATGGTATACGCATTATCAAAACCATACACGTCAGTTGCTCCAATCCGACTCTTCCACTTCTTGTTGGTTTCCTCAGCACAGTAATTGGTCACCGACTCTAGGTGCGTCCTGAATAGGGCCCAAGGATTACTAGGGTTCGCCTTAGCCACGGGTGGTAGCAAGGCTGAAACAGACAGGGGATTCGAAGCGTTAGGTGGTAGTGCGCTTAGCTCGATAGCACGGATACAGTTTGATTTCAAGTCGTGCACGTACTCGCGGCCATCCCTGACGTCCGCACGCGCACCAGAGCGGGTGAGATGCCCACCAACGAAATGTTTGAAATTGTACTCGAGAACCTGATCGAAAGCCTTAATATAACCCGGGATAAATTGTGCACGGCCCAAGCCGGAGAAGGGCGTCCAACCCGGGAAGACTATATCAACGAGCATGAGGACTTGTTGGTGAGGGGCGTAGATGAAGATGTTTCCGGGTTGGTGGGCCTGTCCCTTATATGAAAGTTGTAGTGTTTGATTTCCGACCTGAAGCTCGTGTTCCTTTTCGAATACAAACGTTGGCAAAGGGCGCTTTGAATCAGAGCTAGCCTCGAGGATTTCGCGAGTAAAACGATGTGCGATGATAGTGAGCTTTTGTCGCTTGTATTCAAGAAGATATGCAGCACCAATATGATCGGCATGGGAGTGTGAATAAACAAGATGCGTGATAGGGATGGAGGTTGTATTCCCAATTGCATATAGAAGACCCGGACCAAGGGTAGGTGGAGCATCAACGACTATAACGCCCTTGGTCGAAACGAAGAACATGGCTTGATACTCGTTATCGGTGGCCATGTAGGCGCCGTGACCAAAAGGCTCAACACGCCAACCATTAGGACCCAAAGGAGGCCCATTACTCGTGGGTGGCACTGGGTAGTATGTGGGCACTGGGCTTGTGGGTGAAGCTGCGACCTGCGAGGCACAAATTGCCAAGATAGTAAAAAGCGTGGAAAGCATTGCGGGTATTGAACGAAGGAGCATGCCTATGGCTCGAGAAGAGATTGGTAGTAGTGGTGGATGGAATAGTAAGAGATGCTTAGGGCTTTTTATCAATTGTCCAGGCCAAGTGGTAAAACATGAGAATAGCTGCACTGGTAATACAATAAGGTATCTGGGAATACTATTACCAGGCTGTGGAGGGATTACTAGCACTGATCTGGGTTGTTTTAAGTGATTTCTAAGCTATTGATTGTAAATCTATGGCCACTGAAGTGATCAATTTCAAACCCTTAGTAAAGTTTAATTAATCAGCAAGCAGACAGATTCAAGCCCGGCAATAGCTTGCATAATCATGCATCATCTTATTTTCAAACAGACCACAAAGATCTTACTTGATGACCAAGGAATGAGGGGGAAAGGGGCAGAAAAATCCCCGCACCCTAGCAGGGTGTAAGCAGTGCTCCGCCCCCCCTAAGGGTACTTCCGTCATTGCCAATGTCTGACACATTTAGTACTCTGAGGCCGAGTATGACAATCCAGAGGAATTCATTCCGGAACGCTTCCTGCCCTGGTGATAACTAACCTTGATTTTAACAAAGCCAATTGTCTTTATCATATAGCTAAGAACATCATATAGTGATAACATGCAGATAGTTAAGTGCACGACTGCTGGCTGAGGCTAGTTATAAGAGTCTTCTAGGTCTCGCTCTATTTCCTTCACTTTAAATACAATTCAAACTGGGGGGGCATGTTACATAGGTTATCAGCCCTCCACGGCTTCTCTGTCGGATCGGCACGAACCGACGGCTTCCCTAACGGCCGGAACCCCCTTAGCCCCTTCATTTTCCTCTATAAAAAATAGATAATTTTCCATTTAACGAGATAGAAAGACAAGAGCTTCTATATCCTTATTTCCTCCCTTATTAAATGTAATAGTTATTATTTAAAGTCTTAATTAAAAGTTTTAATTATTAATAATTTAGTAGAAAAATATTTTAGGGGGAGCAAAGAGCGTTGACTATTTAGCTGTAACCTAGCTAGCTAATTATAGCCTTTATAATACTTAAAATTGTATAGGTACTGTTAAAGGCCTAATATTAGAAGAAATTTTTCAAGCTCTTATTACTTACTTAATATTATATATAAACCTAAGTATATTAAGTAAGCTTATAGTATATAAATAAAATATACTACTTAAGTTAGCTTAAGAGAGCTTATATTATATTTTATTAATACTTTATATTAAGGTATTACTTAACAACCTATAGGGCTTTATCTTGTTAGTATTAAGTAAGTATAAATAGATTAGTACTTAATTATATATCCTTATTATAATAGCTATAAGCTTTAAGTTATTTATTTACTTGTTATTAATATTTTATATTATACTTATCTTCGTATGTCTAGTTGCTAGTACTCTTATAGAATTTTAATAATGTAGAAAAAGGCTTTTATCTATAACGGTTAGCGTAGTATAACTTTCCGTAAAATAGACCCCTTGGGCAAAGCCCAAAAAGATTAACTAATTCTAGTACAATGTACTAGAATTTCACTATATACTAATATGTAAGGCATATCCTTACAACTCTATAAGGGTAATTTGGGAAGACTCTTCTTATCTTACTTAATCTATTGTATTATTAATAGCAGTTAAAGTGTTTATTAAATAAGCTAGCTGTAGGGTAACTAGGGTAGCTTTAAGGGTTTAAAAAAAGGGATAAAAATGGATATCTTATAAGACAGCTGGTTAGCTTGGCAAAACCGAGCTTATAACTATTATAATAAGAGGGAAGATTGAGATTATAGAATGTCTTAATTTTTAGCTATTGGAAGGAAAAAGTTAGGTCTTTTATAATTGAGATAGTTAATATCCTTCAAAAGGGCAGGGTTATTAGCTAGGTTAGCTTCCAATAGCATTCCTATAGTCTAGTAGCTAAGCTAGCAGCAAGCTGGCGGTAAGCCAATAGCACTATCAAATACAGCTATTATATAATACTAACTAATAATATCTTAGACCGTAAATTGATAATAAGTAAAAGACCAAATTTTGTAGCGCTAAAAAAGAAGACGTGAGCGGACGCAGGGCAATGCTAGTCGAAGCTAGTAAACGCGGGAGGATTGTAGACTCTGAGCAAGATACGAAGGCGTCATTATATACGTAGATATATCTACTAACGGTATTTAAAGGGTCCTATTGAGGGCCGGGCCTATACGCCTTTCCTCTTTCTCTTTTGCTTTGCGGCCACCCAAGAGTCGAAGTATTGCGCCAAATATTAATTCCGCGGTCCATTTGCAGCATAACCAACTGCTCAGCTC
Organism: Mariannaea elegans; assembly: GCA_930272665.1. Classification (NCBI taxonomy): domain Eukaryota; kingdom Fungi; phylum Ascomycota; class Sordariomycetes; order Hypocreales; family Nectriaceae; genus Mariannaea; species Mariannaea elegans. Next base: position 41,040 of record CAKNEU010000151.1, on the reverse strand, counting down.
CAGGGTAACTATGCTACCGTACTTATGGTTGGACGGCTATGTACACTATTGATTGGTGCAGCGAGCTAACGACATCAACTTGACCGCATAGAGAAGAGAGCCCAAAGAGGAAGCTAAGAACTTGCACCCCGTGCCTGTTTCAGCTCTGCCAAACCGGAAGGCTGGTAGTATCCTAGGACCGATATGGTCTTGGGATTGCCAGTTGGCAGCTAGTAAAAATAGCGCCAGGCAAAAGAGGCAACCCCGCTAAGAGCAAGCAGGGGTCCTCGGCAGATGACTTCGAGTCTCAGAGGGTAGGTAAACGGGCACGTGACTTTGGCTAATACTACTTGTGTGTGTGTCTGCGGGGATTCCTCCTCTGACCCCGCTTTCTTAATCACCTAGGCTGGATCTATATCTAACTGTTTTCCGTCCCTTCGGCTCCAATCCATCAAGAAAGCGGTCAGCTCTACGCCTGCGTGGTATCACAGCTATGGCCGAAGACCAGCATGTGCACGTTCACTCCAGATGTAGCGCATGCGGGCTCCATTTCAATCCCAACGACTCGTTTTATGCATGTGAGAATACACTATCTACCTACCTGCTTCAGAGTGGGCGGAATTGTAGCTGACATCCTTCCCTATAGTAGTTTCTCAAAATACGGTCGCTACATACGGGGAATTCAAGTTTCCCAGTTATGAGTATTGTGATAACGACCATGATCACCCATTCACGCTTTGCCGCTTCCCCTCTTGTAAAGGGTGTCGTTTGTCTCCAGATAGTGGTACATTCCATACACGTTGTCTGAACTTCTTCAACATCTTCTCCCTCTCCGAGTCTAATGAGAAAGAACTCATCTATAGGTTACACTGGCTATACCTCGTAGCGACATGGAGGAACCCTTGGCAGGGAGCCCTCCCCCTTGATGTGGAACCTTCCGTGGACTACAGGCTTCTAGATGATGTGCACCAAATATGTTCGCTGCCCCTGGAGCTTCGTTTAAAAATCTGGGGATTTTGTGCATCAAGCCGTCTATGGCATGATAGCGCCATGAAAGACCTTTATGATGAAATGGTGTTGTGCAATTCACACGACTAAGCCAACGGATCGATGATTGGGTCAGATAAAATGAAAGATGCTTTTTTCTTCTATCTACCCGGGCTGAAAGGCTTCCTATTTATCTTACCTAGATGCCGAAGGCCTCTCTGAGGCCTTCGGAAGAGGCTGTATCCGGTCTCGAGCCCTTGCGGGCTCATTGTCTCAGACTATCTAGGTTTCCTCACCCGGGTCCCGGGCAATCCCGTACAACACACCCCCTCAGGTTGTGAGGCTATTCACAACCTGGAAAAGGAAATCAACGTATGAGAGTTGCGTCTCGTAAATCAGATATTAAAATCGTGGTCTTGTTGAAAGCCACTTGCATAGTCAAATCGATCAAATAGAAGGGTAATATTCATCCGTGCTGTCGGAAGGGTCCGTACGGGGAGAGTCTTTTTGTCCTAGGCCAGAGGGCATTCCATAAGGCTAATTTGGTCTCTAAAGCGTATAAATGCCTCTCCGGATAGGGGCTTTGTAAATCCATCAGCTGGCATTTCCTTTGTTAGGAGCTAATTTAGTTGGATAGCTTTAGCCTTTACCTCCTGATGTAGCTAATGGTGGTGGATATTAATATAGCGGAGCTTCGTAACGAGCTTAACTAACTCTTCTGTTAGCAGCCGCAAGGTCTGCCGGTTGTCGCAGAAGATAGTTGGGATAGCTGTTCCTAGGGTTAGCCCAACCTCCCGGCACAGCCTTTTGAAGGCTATGACTTCCTTAGCCGTCTGAGATAGGGCTAGTAGCTCTGCCTCTGTTGATGAGGTTGTAATAGTGTCCTATTTAATTGACTTATATAGGACTAGACCGCCAAATAGCTTAAGGGTATAGCCCTATGTGCTCTTGTGGTCTGCTTTATTATCTGCAAAGGAAGTATCTGAATATGCTTCCAACTGTATGATTAAGCTGGAAAAATGAATCCCTAGGCTCTTTCAGTTGTATAAATACTGTAGGCAGTGGTCTGCAGCAGCTATATTATTTGGGCTTGGATTGAGGAGAAATTAGGCTAGCTTGCTAGCTATAAATGCCGTATCTGCCTGTGTGATTGTTGAAGGATATTGAATGCATTCAACCTTCTGTTGGAAGCTGTTGATCTTGACTGCTGTAGCCGTGTTGCTATAGGTAGCTAAGCCCTTGGAAGGTAAGGGCTGCAATAGCCTCTTCCTTGTAGGGTTAGTGTTTAAATTGAACCTCTTGGCTAGCTTTTTTATATATTGATCTTAGCATAGCTAGGTCAGCTTCCTTGTACGGTCTTTAATAATTTGGATATTTAGGAACTAATGTAGGTCCCCTAGATCCTTGACCTTATATAAGGCTAAGAGAGATGCTTGAGTTCTCTTAAATTCCTCTCTATAGGTCTGGTGAAATAGGAAAATAAGGTTATCTACAAAGAAGAAAAGAAGGATCTTGCCGTTAAATATAATGTAAGGTTCTTCTAAGATAATCGTAAAGCCCAGTTGGGTGAAGAAGCCAGTAAGTTCTTTATACTACAGCAAAGGGGATCTTCTCATGCTGTATAAGGCCCTTAAGAGCTTCCAGACCTTTATACGGTCCGGCTTGCTTCTATCGATCTGAGGGACTGCACAATAGACCTCCTCTTCCGGGCTAAGTTGGGAGTTTAGAAATGCTATCATAAAGTTAAATTGACGGGCTTTTAGGTTAAAGTAGGTTATTAAGGCTATAAGGAATCGGAAGGCTTTAGCCGCAAGGGTAGTCGTATAGGTAGAAAGGTTATTTTCCCTTTGTTGGTCTCCTCGGACGACTAGCCGGGCCTTCTGCCGCTGGAGATAGCCTTAGTCATCAAGCTTATAGTTAAAGACCTATTTGAGGTCAATGACTTGGGCTCCAGCCGGCACCTCTTCCCTAGGAAGGGTTTCGGCTACCTTTAGGTCCTGTATGAGGTCCATTTCCGTATTAATTGCCTTCTTCCAAAGGGGCCATTCCATTATATTTATCGCTGCGTAAATCAACCTAGGGATCAAAGGGAGAAAATGGGAGTGTTCTTTCCAATTAAGGGGGAATTCAACTACCGCAAAGGCCCCTAGGGCTTCTGGCACACAAGGCTGAAGGCCCTAGAAGGCAGATAGCTTGATCGGGTCAATCCCTTCATCTAGGGACATTTCCCTTGAGTTAGGAGGGGTCAGTAGCTAAGAGGTCGGGTTATTAGACTTCCGGGCCTCCCTAGCTACGTCTATTGGGTCTATTACCCCCTTAGGGGTCGGCCCGTCTGTTGGGTCCGTCAGGGGCTCTTTAAAGAGCCCGTCAATTGCGATATTATATGCTAGGGTCTGTTTAATCCGCATAATCAGGTCCTCTTGATCTTAGATAGCTTAAGTCCCTTGCGGGAGGTCCTTTTCCTAATAGAATTCCTCCTTATTGAATAGAACGTGGGAGCTGCATATTTACGCAGACCTTTTCATTAAGAGGACCTAGATTAGATATTGGCTTGAGGAAATATAGCTAACTAGGTAGCCTATGTAAGCCCTAGGGTCTAGGGGTCTAGCCATACCTCTCATATAGGCCGAGGTTAGGATAAATGCCTTATATCCAAATACCTATAGGTTCGAAAGGTCAGGCCTAGGGTCTAGGGCCTTGTGTCTTTAAGCTTCCCTATTTGCCCCTAGCTAACTGTAGAGCATTTCCAACGGGCTCTTCCAACCGTAGGCCTTTCTAGGCGTCCGGTTGAGAAGATAGGCAGTAGCTTCTGCTGCCGCAGGCCACATCTTTGGAGGCAGGCCTGCTTGCTCCAGCAGGAGCTCCATTTTCACCTTCGTTATGCCACCTGATTGTTTGGGATGCCCTGCTTGATAGTGGTGATCTGGAGAGCTTCTTCGGGCAACCAATCCCTTGCAGTCAAGCTGGTTGATGTTCTTCTTCATATAGAAGGCTGTCTTGTTATCCGATATGACTATTGCGGTCTGAATGTTATATAGGCGTTCAATTTGTGCTACTAGGGCCCAAAAACAGTCCCTAATTTCTAACTTCTTTAGAATTAAGAAGATAAAACGCATTCCATTATACCTGTAGGTAAATGGCACTATATATTTCTGGCTGTTATAGCCGGGAGGATTAAGATAGAAGAGATCAAATGAGAGAACCTTTAGAGGGCTCTGTAGGAGATTTCCCGTTCCTAGCCTTCGTGAGGGCTACTCTGTCAATTTGACCGTAGCACACACATTACAGGCTTCCATTTTAATTCCTCTGATCTTGACTCCCTCCGAGCTTTCTAGCAGCTTCCTCATCGTCTCGGGCCCTGGGTGCCCTAGCCGGGCATGCTACAGAGCTTCTGTTCCCTCTAAGGGAGGTCGGGGCTTTTTCAAGCTAACCGGGAAGGCTGCTGGATTAATCAGATCCAGCAGGTCAGACCGGTTGATCGGGTTAATCGGGTCAATTGGGTCAAATAGGTCGGACTGGTCTGTCAGGTCAGTCGGGTCTGATAGGTCCGTCCGGTTAGATAGGTCAGTTGGGTTAAATAGGCCCGTCGGGGGCATTTGATCAATTGGATCCTCTGTCTCTTCCCTTCTGACTTGGTTATCTTCAGTCTGTACGGGCTGAGCAATCGGCTCAGATGGCACAAAAGGGGTTATATTAATACACGGCTGCTTATAGCGGACCGTAGTCGTAAAGATCGGGATTCCCTCGGGCATCTTCCTTGCCCTTTGGGTCTAGCTATCCCAATAGACGCCTTTCTTATTGAAGAGCTATAATGAGATTACATTTATATGGAATGTTGGGGTGTAAAGGGCTTTGCTAACTAGAATATCCCTCTGAGGTTAAGGCCGGCGAATTCGGGCTTATCCTCTTCCTTTTATTTGAATAAGGGTATCTCCTGATAATATTTATATTTAATAGCTCGTATTCAAGCTCTTAAAGAACCCTTTATTATTAAAGATATAAACGGCCGAGCCGGAATCGATAATTATATAATTTCTTAAGGGGTAGCTTACAGGAAAAGAGCTTAAGGAGGCTATAGCTAGAGAGATCGGGACGGTTGGGTTATCTGTAGGGGCCTTCTTTGCTTGGGCCTCTTTAATCCTCTGTTTATCTAAGGAGGCTTGGATCCTTTCTTCTACCCTTATAGCTACATTTGGGTCAGGTCTGAACCTTCCGATTATAGCCTTCGGGATCGGGACAATATACCAGCAGGTAGATTAGTAATTTAAGGCGCCCTTAGGCACATATTGCCTCTTACAGAAGCTACATGCCGTTTTCTTCTTCCTAAGGGCGGAAGAGGCTGTCTTATCTGCCCCCTTAGGGGCCCCTTTCCATTTGGGGTTATTATTTGAGAAAGAGGACTTATACGAGGGCTTAGAAGAGGCCTCTTCCAATTCCCTCATCTTGCAATAGTCCTCTATAAGGGATCTTAGATCTGAAAGGTCTTATCCAGCCTTTTAATAGTCTAAGGTCCGCTGGATCCAAACGGTCTAGAAATTATAATCAAAGGTATGTATAGCCTCAAGGAAGTCCTTACATCCAGACTTATTTCCGCCTTCCAAAAGGCCTAGCTTATTATACCTCTTATGAGCTTATATAAACTTATTGGCTTAGGTAAGGAGACTTCCTTTTAATAGAGGGATTTGGATATCCCTATAGGCTTAAGTAGCTCTCCCTTGCTCAGCCTAGCAAGAGGGCTTAATCTTATGTGCTAAGATTTATAGGGTTTCCCTTAGTATAATAGCCTTCTTAATATATTTAAGGTAATCTTAGCTAATTGTTATTATAATAGACCTGCCAATCTGCTGGATTATTCGGTCCTTTTGGTAGAAGGTATTTAATGTAGCCTTCTAAAGCTGGAGCTCGAAAGTTAACCTCCGGCGGATTGGTTTAAAAGCCAGGTTCTCAATTTCTTAAATAACTCTTCTTATCCCTTAAGGTATTGGCATTCTCCTTGGAAGGCCCTCTCGGTTCGGGGGCTCTAACCTAGGGGGGTTATCTCTAATAGTAATTATTTCTTAAATGATGTCTCCGTCTTGGGTAATTATTATCAATCCCCCTTAAGTAGCTCTTACACCAACGGGAAGCCTAACCCTAGCCCTAGATCCGGATGGGTCAGGGGGTCTAAGGGTTTCAAGGGGGTTACCGGTTTCAAGGGAGTTACCGATTTCAAGGGGGTTACCGGTTTTAAGGATTTCAAGGGGTTTAGACGGTTTAGGGGTATTAATGTTAGACCCTTCAATCGGCACTAAGACTATCTCCTTGATCATTGGCTTGGGTAACTAAGTCAATAGATTGAGGAGGTCTTTCGGGTGGACTAGCTCATCCGTACCTTCAAGATTAACATACTGCCAGACATGCCCTTGCAAAGCTTCCCTTCGAATACCTTCTATCTAAAGGGTCCAATCTAACGGGGCCATTAACTTGACCGTCGTCTTCATTGGGGTCGTAGCCATCTTGCCGAAAAAAGGGGGGTCTCAAAGGCTGTTTCCAAAGGTAGGAAAAAGAGGTCCAAAAATGAAGGGGAAGCAAAGATCAGGAAAAATAGGGAAATCAGGGATCCGTAGGTCTAGTCAACAAGGAAGTCTAGCACCTATTGATTGGGTCGGGTGGGTGGGATCAAAATCACATAGGTGCTGCAACCGGGCCCATAACTGTTGTGCAATTCACACGACTAAGCCAACGGATCGATGATTGGGTCAGATAAAATGAAAGATGCTTTTTTCTTCTATCTACCCGGGCTGAAAGGCTTCCTATTTATCTTACCTAGATGCCGAAGGCCTCTCTGAGGCCTTCGGAAGAGGCTGTATCCGGTCTCGAGCCCTTGCGGGCTCATTGTCTCAGACTATCTAGGTTTCCTCACCCGGGTCCCGGGCAATCCCGTACAACAAATGGAAGCCTCTAAGCAGCATGTGCAACAGTCATCTGTTCCTCTCATCAAGATCAAGTCCTGGGATCGTGGATGCCAGCTCGAGTACGACGATTCTCTCGAGAACCCTATTGTCCGTCTGACATTTGACTCACGAGGGCTTCAACGTATTGAGAGGCTAAGTAAGTGGCCGTCGAGCATGATCTCAGGATCTGACTTTAATGCCTTTGTCGTTGATGCACTTGAGCGATTTTCTGGTGTGCTTGTGAACTTCCAGGTGAGCTCCTCCGACAAAGAGCCTCGACAATAGTTATTTCTTACTGCCTTCTAGCATAACCTTACGCATTTGCAACTCCCTGATGGCAATACCGGTGGATTTAACATCTGGGATACGCCTTGCCCGCCTCCTACCCTTGGATGCCACTCGAACTCTCTGTCTGACCTGCCTCGACTTCCACCTTGCCGTCTTGGTACTGTACAGCTTCGTGCTTGTACTGGCATGACATTTTTCATGTATTCCAGTTCAATATACGCTGTGCACGCTCACACGAACAATCGCCCCTCCGCTCAGAGTACTTTCGAGGCACTTTCACCCTGTTATCAGAAAAGAGTTTCTTGGTTGTATATTCCTATCAAAGGCAAGATCACAAGGTTTGGTTACAGTCCAGAACCAAGGCGAGTCGGTATTATGAGAAGATCGCAAACTTTCCTGGTAAGATATATAATATTTTAAGTGAATTATCTAACAGATGGCAGTTGAGCACGGAGTCAGCTGGAGATATGTTTGTCGGGTGCTACAGGACAAAATTCACAGCGATCCAGCAGCCCCTAACGCTAATATACGATAAGCTGGATGGTTCGCCAGTCTCATTTGTTGGCGCTTACTCTGAAGACGAAGGCCACCAATTACAGAATCTCACTCTTGAGAGAACATTACACACAGAGACAAGCCCTTCTTTTTTATCAGCTCCACTTGAGCACGCCTGTCGATTCCAAATCTTCTACATCGCGAAGACTGAAATCTGCAGAGGCATTATCATTGAGTATGAAAATGGGCTACAGCGCACTCTAGGGCAATGCAAGCTGGGTGTCGATCCAGTTCGGGAATATGTAAGGCCTACACACCTGTGTTTTGCAAATGATGCATTCTATAATCTTCACCTGGGAAAAGTAATACGGGTGGTCAGTGTGGTGAGTACTACTGTTGATCAGGTTCACAATCACAAAGGGCTGTCCTGGACTTGTTGCGAGATGAGTGGTGTTTTGAACTTCTGGTTTCATGACGATGATACGATGAAACTGGAACATATCGTTGGAAGAAAATGAACTCGTTTGCGGTATTTCCCTTTGCTCTTCCCGGTCGGGTCATCCTTTGTCCGGTACTGGTTCTTGGATGTTTCTGCAACGAAGCCCCAATCCTGAGTACCATCTTTGTTGATAATTAATGCCTTCTGCCACTTGTCGCATCGAACCTCGAACGATCTGCAGTCGGCTTTGGATGTGCAAGAAGCCCAACCGCCTGTGACTTTAGTGATCCGCACAGAGGTATAATCCTTTGCATTGACTTTGCGGGTTTGCTCGGAAGCTGGCTCCGGATCAACACCCATGGATGAATCATAGGGCTGCGCGGAAGATCCAGCAGCTTCGTCGGGCTGAGTGGAAGATCCAGCGACATCGCGGGGCGCCGTGGAAGATCCAACGAGGCCATGGGTATTAGCCTCATCGTAGATATCATCAACCTTATTGGGATCTAGCATTTAAATCGCTTTGACTTTTTCGAATTCCTAAATAAACTCGGTTTCGAAATCAATAACATCCCTGTAGGCTTCTCTTTCGCTATGCCTACCAACAAGAGATAAAACGGGTCCAACCAGCCACTATCTTACAATCAACACACCCACAATCGAGCCGAAGAACTAAAGGCTTAGTGACTCACCGACCGGGCCTGAATTCTGTGCGAGCAGAAGGGAGAGGAGTTTTTCAGGCAGTAGAGTATTAAGGCATAGTTCCGGTGAAGTGTGTGAAGGCTCCGGATAGCTTTGTATCCAGGAGAGGCTTCTTTATTCGCAGCCCTTATAAAGCTTCTTATTGCATTAAATAATGAACCTTCCTTTTATCTGCTCACGGTCTTCAATTGTAATAATTATCACGAGTCCGAATGATGTTGATTTCTTTATTCTGTAACTCTCGGAGTCCCCGTGGGCCTCGGTTATCACAACTTCTGTCCAGGGATAAATAGGGGACATTTTAGCTAGATAGACAGGAAAATCAAGCATCACTTTCCCTTCGAAATCATCGATCAATTCGTCTAGCTGTAGCACAACATTCCGCAAGTCGGAAAATGTGCCTGGGATTGAGGATTGAATCGTGCACCGGTACGTACCAGAACGCTCAAGGTTGTGCACAAGCACCCACGGTGGCGGCGACGGATTCGACCCGCGCATCCGGGGCTTGGCACTTGACCATATCCTGGATGTTGGTGTTGTTCTAGCCAATGGAACGGTTGTCAAGGTGTCTCAAACTAGCAACCAGGATATCTTCTGGGCTGTGCGTAGAGCTGCACATCTCATTGGATAGAGATGTACTATGTCTTGCTATACCGTGTCTTGCTATGCCGTGTCTTACTATGATTCAGAACTGCAAGACCCAGAGAGTCTCGTAAGAGATGGAGCCCCCACAGAAACAGGCGATGCTGAGAACATTACGCCGCTGCATTAAACGACTAAAATTGAGAAGCTCTCATTGCGATCTAATATGTCTGTGTATATTGCCGTGAACCAGAGGGTTTTCCATGCATCATTTGAGAAAGCAGGTGGCAGACTTACCTGCAAGCTGCAACCTTCGCAAATCTACTTCAGAACCGATGGTGGCCGCATACTGCTGCACTATGCAGCATGGGTTGAAGGACATCAGGTCAATGGCCGCCCACCTTTCCCATTTGGCGATAATAACCGGCTTGTATACACCACATTCAGGCTGTAAGTTCAGAATTATAATATGTAAGCTGCTTAGAGATTAGACCTTTCTTAGGCATTGATGTTGGGCTGACTGCCTATCTAGAGCGGGCCCGTACCGCTGTGTGTACGCGCTGCCGTCATATGTCTCAGTAGGTTCAAGATCCAAGACAGTTGCGCCACGGAGTATCTCGGGAAGGGAAGTTCAGCTAGCCACATGTCAGGATGTGTCAAATTAATTCCATTATTTGGGCCACCCTGCCACACAAAGGCGCGAAAAAGTGTCCATAGTGGTGGAAGGCGTGGCATGAGTAATAAAGACGATTCTATCCTTCTCAGCAACGCCAAAGGCATATGAAACATGCAGGCGACTTATTTTTAAGAAGCCGTTCACCTCTGCCCCAGTTTGGCTATTTTCCTCCCTCATTACGCATTATCATCACCACAGGAGACATCTGGGCAAAAAAAAAGACTATGACGGCCACCACTCCTGCAGTTGTGCTAGACACAACGCTTCATGACCTATACCGCGTCGACAACGACAGCGAGCACCAGCCGACTCTGGTCTATGCCCCGTTCCACGTGTATCACCGGGGAACATTTACTAAGTTCATATACCATGCTGGGCTCCGACTAGCCCAGCCTCTCGCAACGAATGAGGAAGTGGTAAAGCTACGACTCAGGACGACGCCGCAGCGACACCTATTCGCAGCTGGGCAAATGCCCGTAGTCATCCTCACCTCGAGTCAACGGCAGTTGGAGAAGGCTCAAGATGGGGTGTCTATAGATGTTACTAGCATGCAGAGGAGCAGTTCTCTGCTGCCGCGAGACCAACGGCCCGATGTAACGTTTTGGTCGAAGCCAAAAGACATCCAACTGAAACCGGGTTCAGAGATTGCTTTGAGCCGCCCCACCGATTGTCTGTCTCATTTGCCGCATCTCATCGCCCCAGAGGTACACTATGAGATCCTATCGAAACGTGGACTGGCCCAGTCAGGGTTACCGACACCGCCGTCAACGGTAGTTGATACGCTGCTCCAACCGGACGAGATGCGGGACCCGACGAAAACCTCGATAGAAGCCGGCCGGATGCTACTGGCCGTCGACACATACAAGTTGCCATTTGTGGTGAAGCTCCCTCAGTCAGCGGGGAAAGGCACTTTTATCATATCAAGCGAGGCCGATCGCGTCCAGCTCACAGAAATGCTCAGGCCGCAGCTCCAGCAAATGCTCGAGCAGGTTACGGAAGCTAACCACCAGCTACATCCTTGCTCTCTGGTCCTCCAGGACTACATTGCTGGCAAGGTCATGGCTCTATCGCTGTTTATTACGCGGAAAGGCCGTCCTATTTTCGTGGGTTGCTGCAAGCAAAACTTCAACGACGACGGCCAGTGGGCCGGCGGCTCGATATCGTATGCCAAACAAGATGAGCTGCGCCGGCTATATGCAGGATCCATGGACAAGGCCGCTCTTTTTCTGCATCGCAAAGGATACTACGGACCAGCGGGTATAGATATCCTCACAAACGTATCCGGGGAGCAGTATATTATTGACCTCAATGTTCGCATTACGGGAACGTTCAATCTCGGGCTGGTCGCGGGACACTTCATCAAGCGCGGGCTGGGCAGAGCCATGGTGGAGGCGGCATACTTTTCCTGTTCGAGGGTTACGTTTGAGGAAGCCTTTGCGCGTGAAATCCAGGACGGACGCATCATCATCACGGCTTGGACCTACGACGAGTCCCTTTTGCTGAGTTTTGGTGTGTTCATCATCGGAGGGGCCACCACGGCGGACATCAAGTGGCAGCTCATGCAAGTCCAAAACTATGCCGTGCTGGGTCTGGATGCTATTGTGGAATGTTAGACTGGTTGATAACTGGGCTGAACTAAGGAGAGCAGATTAACAAAACCTTTGCGTAGCAAATTCAGCTGCTTTCCGGGCTTTGAGAATTCGACAGGGCAAGCTCGACGTACAGGGGTATTTGCATCTATCTGCTAGGGATCACCGGCGTGATATTTGGATATAATAATATTACTGTAGATAAAGGGGTATAAGAATGTAACTACAACTTGGGCTGAGGGTGTTTTCCCACTTCAATACACACACACCATTCATTACGTATGACCAGAATCTGGGTTCATGACACTATCAGTCGTAGCTCATTAAGCTAAGAGGCCTCTATACCATTTATCTAAAACATTATACCTTCTAGTTAATAATATGAGACAATTGAGGACGGCAAAATTGCAAGAGAGTCGATCGCTGTGTGCCGCGTAGTCTGATCCCCATGCCATTGAGGGGGCAAAGCGGTTAAGTCGGCCCTTCCAGGACGTCTGACCAAGCCGCACACAGATGCTGGTCCTGGATTCAGTTGCCTGCCAGCCATCCCAACTACGGCGAACACGATGGCGCAGCCTAAATAAGGACCCGTTAAATCTGGTCACCATCTCGGCTCGAAGAGAGATATATGGCCTCCTCCTCTGCCACGGGGCGCATCACCAGCCAGAATGTCGACATCGCAATGCAGGTAAAGGACGCACCGCGGCCGGCCTCTTGGGCCTCTATGCCGCAGAAACAGCAGCTCGCTCTCATCGGGCTCGCTCGGTTCTGCCAAACAGTAGCCAGCGGCAGCCTACAGAGCTACATAGTCTTCCAGCTCCGGTCGTTTACGCTGCCCGACGGCTCCGCGCCGAGCACCACCACGGTGGCCTTCCAACTTTCCGTGCTGCGTGCGAGCGTCGCCATGCCGGAGCTTGTTACTTCGACGCTGTGGGGTGTCCTGGCCGACCACCCCCGCGTCGGACGCAAGCGCGTCATCATCTTGAGTCTTGTGACAACGGGCATCGGAGGCCTGGGCCTGGGCTTCACGCGAAGCTTCGCCGGCGCCGTGCTGTGGCGGCTCCTCGTTGGCCTGGCAAGCGGCAACAAGGCTGCGATGAGGAGCATGATCAGGGAGATTAGCGGGGACAAGTTTGAGTCGCGCGCCGTGCTTCTGCTGCCGGTGGCCTTCAACGTTGGATCCATTGTCGGACCGGTGCTGGGCGGCTTTCTCGCTGAGGGGGCTGTGAGCGGAACAGACGGCATGCGATGGTTTCCAAGGTGGCCTTTTGCATTGCCAAACATGGTGAATGGTATGATGCTGTTGGGCTGCGCGACCTTGATAGCATTTCAACTCCGAGAGACTCTCAACGACGACACCGTAAAGAGCAGAAAGCGTGTATCTGTATCCATCGTGCCCCGGTGGGCCGAGCGACTCCGCAGACGATACTTTCAGCAGCAGCCACGGTATGAATTGCTCGCCAACCAAGAGTATGAGCTGGAGGAGCGGGGAGAAGGCCAAACAGCCGCGGCACCCAACCCCGATGATAAACACCGGTCCGTCAGCATCTGGACCCGACGCTTGGGCATGACCCTCGCCGCCCGCGCGCTGCTGGTGATGCACACCTTTGTCTACCCATCACTCCTGCTGGTCTTTGCCTCGACACCCCGCTACCAACCAGTCGACGACAACAGTAGCGTCGCGTCGAGGGCAACTGCCCCTGCGACGACGACGACAATAGCGGAGGGCGACGTCAAGACCAACGGTTCTTCGCCGTTTGTCCATGTCCCGCCAGGCTACCATCCACACGCGCCATTCACTTTCACCGGCGGTCTTGCCTTTAAGCCGCATGATATCGCCGCGGTGCTCGCGATCCGCGGCGTCGTGGGCCTGCTGCTGCAGCTCCTCTTCTTCCCGTACCTGCGTGACGTCTTCGGCACCCTCCGGCTGTACCGCTACGCCCTCGTCGTCTTCCCGGTGACGTACTTTGCCACGCCATACCTGGCCACCGTCGCGTCGTCTACGCTGCCGCCGCTACCCGCGGCCGGCCTCCCGCTGTGGGCCATCATATCGGCTATTCTGGTGCTCCAGTCGACGGCACGCTCGCTGGCTCTTCCCGCAGGGGCAATGCTCCTCAACGCGGCGTGTCCGGACCGGTCGGTGCTCGGCACCGTCAACGGCATCGGCCAGAGCGTGTCGGCGGCGGCCAGGGCCGTCGGTCAGTTGCTCCTGACGGGCTGGCTGTACGGCGTGGGCCTCGAGGCTGGCATCGTGGGTGCGGCGTGGTGGGCCATGGCGGGAGTGGCCGTCGCGGCCGCGGTGGCAGCGGCGTGTGTTCCGGCTGACCCCGGCGGTTCCTGACTCGTGAGCCTGCAGCTGGAATGTAAAATCTTAATTGTGTCTTATTATCGACGTAATGTACCCCACGGACCGGGTCTTCGAGCTTGTTGATCCAGAGTGGATTGCGAGTCTCTCGCAGGAATTGGAGATGAAACGTAGGAAATCGGACAAGATGATGTATCTGATATCGGACGAGGGGGATCAATTATATATAAAAGAGTTGCTTTAGTCCTTGTTCCCTTGTTGATAGCTCTAATTGAAGAACTGCTATGTAGTCAAGGAAAGTCGCTAGTAGACTCGCATCCAAGACGCTGCAAACTGCTTAGCTTAGTTTTCGTTGCTGGTTAGGAAACAATGCGATTTACAACCCTTTTCATTATCACGTTACATGGTGGGAAATTTGCTGGCTTGTGGTCAAAAGCAAGGGGTCTTAGTCTATTTTTGACCTTCCTTTTTTTTTGGTATTTCGTATCCCCATAGGAAGATGGAATATATGTGTTATCGTAGAGGCCACGTAGGGGATAGGTGGCGGCTGAAAACGGCCTAGAAGTTAGCAGTGACTGTAGAAGTATGTGTGCCTTTCTTTGTGATGTAGTCTACGTTACTGTTCAAATGCCTCTGATCGCTTGGTTTACTTACCTGCTTGTGCTGACAGATATCCCTTCTTGCCTACCTTATCGCTCAAACCTGCACCCTTACGTGATTCTGTTGGCGAGTACTAGCTACAGTTAATTGCGAAACGGATATGCTTAAGTAAATGGGCCCAGAGACAGTGACCAGGAGTTGGCCTAACGAGCAGGTGCCGTCGTATTTACTAACTAAAACCACACCTCGGTAATTGATGAATGAATCGGACTATTTACACAGGGAACTGTTACGGCGTTGCAGCACATGGCGCCACCATTTCGACAAGGCCGAGCATATATATCATCGTTTCAGTCGCCGCTGTTGCCTCTTACCGCATGTGCAGGTCAGACCATGAACCAGGTGCTCGTTTTCTCCGTTGTGTGTCCTCCCACAACGACAGCGAAAATAATCGGTGGTTTCGTTTCTCCTCCAACAAGTCTGAAGATGCCTTTTATAGTGCGCCTTCCTAGGCGTGCGGTAGTGACCGCCACGACAATGGAAGACGAAGACTCCAGCCTTGCCATAAGGCCCTTCCATGTGGCGAGTGAGGTCGTAGCTTTGTCGGAAGCTCTTCCCACATAGTGCATAACAATAGCTCTGCAGAATATTAGTCCCGCAAGAACAACTAGGAAGGACGAATTATATACAATTCGCTTCTCACATACATCTGGGTATAAGCCGTCTAATGCGTCTGTAGGCGAATCAATCTCTGGAGAGGTTGTGACCATGCCGGACAAGAGTGTGCTTATTTGTGACTGGGCCCAAAACTATTTTTTTTTCGCTTTGGCAATGCAAACGCTGACGACACCAGATGTCAGTAATCTTACATCTAATAACATAAGCCCCGTTATAGGTACAATTAGGCACTGGGATCACACAATCTCGTGTCGCACTAGAACATGTTCTACGTCCTCAGAATGTTGATTTTGCCAAATGTCCTTCCGGAGCAGTAATCGTCATTCTGAGACAAGAGGCGGTGGTGCTGGGAGGGAGTAACTGGTCACGACAGGTGTGGCGGCCGTGGGTGCCCCAGTCAGTTTTGCAGTTGCCTGTCAATTTGGTGACTAAAATGATTAAACTTATTTAAGCAACACGTCTCAGTTAAAATTGATTGATACTTAGTTACGCTACTTTTAATGCTCAATATCTGTTGACTGGAGATGTGGACCAAGACATGTTTAGGCGGCACGTACAAGTGGTGGGTCACTAGATAGTGGCACGTCCGTGCCATGATGTATATATATGATGAGACCTGTCAGACAGAATTGAATTGAAGTAAAGTCAATCGTAACAATCTCTTTATTCAGAACTACGGCAGCTGATCGTTCCGCCCACCATTTGTGCGGTACTTCACGTCAAACACGAATGTTTTGCAATTGAATCCGAGCGCTAAGCGAAACACATTGTTCAGAATGCCGTTTGCTATGAAACAGGCCCAAACTTGCGACCTGGATAGCGTGATGAGAATCCTCCACGGTCGAGTCGATTGGCTGCGTCAGAACGGGAGTGATCAGTGGAGCACCAGCCCAACTTTTCGACCGAGGCTCTCAAAATCAATCTCACTTCAGAAGACATGGCTACTACTGGATAATGAAAGACCGGTTGGAACAATCTCCATTCGCACTGAAGGGAACCCTAAGTTTTGGACACCAAGAGAGTTGCAGGACCCCGCTCTATACCTTGCCAAGATGGCCACTGCGGTAGAACGTCTCGGGCAAGGCCTAGGGAAGCTGCTCATATTATGGGCACAAGATTGGGCCGCCCAGCAAGGCATGGTGGTGGTGCGGTGGGATACGTGGCGAACGAACACTGGGCTTCTGGACTATTATCGAGGCCTCGGTGCCCGACATGTTCGGACAGAAAGCGACAACGCTCGCTTTTCAGGCGCACTTTTCGAGATACCAGCTCGGCGCATTCCAGACTTAGCAGTACAAACACAGATTTGTTAAAGCGCGTCAGGGCCAGTGGTCTGCAATGGATCGTCTTTGGGAGACATTCTTGGAGCAATGGAAGGCTTAATAGACCCTGAGAAATTGAAGTATAGAACCTCATCCATGAATATGCATGCTGTTGCACAAAAAGCCTCCATCACTGTTATGAGAGCCTTCTCTATGACTAGCCTCTAAATGAGATCTCTTCTGTTACGGACATTAGCGACTATCTAACTAAGCATTGTTCTACATATAGACAATCTGTGACATCTTGTCCGACAATCTCATGCACCAAGGTCGCTTCAAAGTCTACGGTCGGGAGTCTACTTCCTAGATATGTCTTGCAGTGTTCTCTTTGCGCGAGAAAGTCCTGCCAAAAACCCAACGTCGCGTCCGTGGCCGCTGACCCTAAGCCGCACGTTACCTCGCATGCGAAATATTGGTTCGAAAGCGAGCCTAGGGCTCAATGGGCAAGAATGATTTGAGGAGCATCCAGTCCAAAGCACAGACAAGATGCGTGCTCATATGCTCCGTGACGAAGATCTAGGATCGAGTTTGAGCCGGTGGCACAGCGGACGTAGCGGCATGGCCCCACGCCGAGTCCCAGACGGCTGTGAATGATGACTGGCTGCTCCAGGTCAAGCTCCTTTTCGTAAGCAGGCTGTGACTTTGACAGCCGGCGGCAGACAAGTCACCAAGCTCAGTCCGGTAAGACGAGAGAAGGGCGATAGGAGCTGGTCGTGGTAGTGTCGCGAGGCGTCGGGGTGGTGCTCGGTCTCACGGTCGGGGAGCCGGATGGACAACGGAGGGGTGATGTTGTTGTGCTACAAGACCAATTGATCGATGATTTCGAAGGGAAAGTGACGCTTGATTTTCCTATCTATCTAGCTGAAAGGTCCCCTATTTATCCCGGGATAGAAGCTATGATAATCGAGGCCTCCTCAGCCTCCGGAAGTCACAGAACAAAGAAATCAACATCATCTGGGCTCGTGATAATCATCGCAATTGAAGATCGTGAGCAGACAACATGATGGTTCTTTATTTAACGCAATAAGACACTTTATCAGGGCTGCGAACAAAGAAACCCCTCCTTGATATGAAGCTATCTGGAGCCTTCAATAGGGGGTTTGGTGTTCACAATAGCCTCACTGTAAGCCACAGCGGAAGAAGATGTCCGAGACAGCTCAACAATATCGAGTTGTTAGATGAACATGTCAAAGACGAAGACCACAACATGGCTACAGCGCGACTCGGGCCTTACAATTTCGGCTCCCCTTTTTGAGCATGGTTAGCAATTTCTAGGCAACTGGATGCGATACATTTAGAAGTATGGCATGATGCAACCACTTGACAAGGTGCACAACCAAGGATCCGGCACACCGAAGTCCGTTTGTTAAAGAGCGAGCCTACCATTAGGCTGATTGGTGCAGCGTGTGATGTCCATCTGCTGTGCACAATTGGAATGATATTTATTAAAATGAAAATATAAATATAATAAAGGTATATTAAGAAGATAAAGGTGAAGGTATAAAGAAAAGAAAGAAAAGGAAGAGAAATATATATAGTTAATGGTAAATATATAAATATACGTGACCCTATAGGTCTAGGGGGCGGTATTATCTAGCAGTTTGGCGAGCACTATAGGAACGCTTGCCAAGTTGAAGTCTTATAATGTGCAAATACCTGCCTTTACTCTCCTATATTCACCCTGGTCGCACTGCATCCTTATACATCTTAATAATAGCCCTACGCCATACCCCATTTCAGAGCGGCCTACTATAGTACTATCTAACCATTTTTATCCTTTGCCTTAATATCGGCGGCCTTCTCGAGCAGCAGCTTGACGACGGCCTCGTTCCCATACCAAAAAGCCCACCATAGCGGCGTCTGACCATCTTCATCCTTTGCCTTAATATCAGCGCCCTTCTCGAGCAGTAGCTTGACGATAGCCTTATCCCCATACTGAGCGGCCTTAGATAGCGGCGTCTGACCATCTTTATCCTTTACCTCAATATTAGCGCCCATCTCGTGTAGCAGCTTGATGGTGGCCTCATCCCCATTCATAGCGGCCTGCAATAGCAGCACCCAACCATTTTCATCCTTTGCCTCGATGTCGGCGCCCTTCTCGAGCAGCAGCTTGACGGTGGCCTCGTGCCTATGGCTGGCGGCACACCATAGCGGCGTCCGACTAAATATGTCCTTCGTCTCGATGTCGGCGCCCTTCTCGAGCAGCAGCTTGACGGTGGCCTCGTGACCATTACTGGCGGCACGCCATAGCGGCGTCTGACTACGATCGTCCTTCGCCTCAATGTCGGCGCCCTTCTCGAGCAGTAGCTTGATGATAGCCTTACCCCCATACTGAGCGGCCTTAGATAGCGGCGTCTGACCATCTTTATCCTTTGCCTCAATATTAGCGCCCTTCTCGTGTAGCAGCTTGACGGTAGCCTTATCCCCATTTATAGCGGCCCGCAACAGCGGCGTCAAACCATTTTCATCCTTTGCCTCGATGTCGGCGCCCTTCTCGAGCAGCAGCTTGACGACGGTCTCGTGCCCATGGCTGGCGGCCCACGATAGCGGCGTCTGACTATGATCGTCCTTTGCCTCAATGTCGGCGCCCTTCTCGAGCAGCAGCTTGACGACGGTCTTATGCCCATGGCTGGCAGCACACCATAGCGGCGTCTGACTATAATCGTCCTTCGCCTCAATGTCGGCGCCCTTCTCGAGCAGCAGCTTGACGATGGTCTCGTGCCTATGGCTGGCGGCCCACAATAGCGGCGTCCGACTAATTATGTCCTTCATCTCGATGTCGGCGCCCTTCTCGAGCAGCAGCTTGACGACGGTCTCGTGCTTATGGCTGGCAGCACACCATAGCGGCGTCCAACTATGATCGTCATTTGCCTCGATGTTGGCGCCCTTCTCGAGCAGCAGCTTGACGACGGTCTCGTGCCCATGGCTGGCGGCCCACGATAGCGGCGTCCGACTAATTATGTCCTTCGTCTCGGTGTCGGCGCCCTTCTCGAGCAGCAGCTTGACAGTGGCCTTGTGCCCCTCCTCGGCGGCCCAGCTTAGCGGCGTCTGACCATCTTTATCTTTCGCCTCGATGTCGGCGCCCTTCTCGAGCAGCAGCTTGACAACGGCCGTGTGCCCATTCCTGGTGGCCCAGCTTAGCGGCGTACAACCGTGGCTGTCTCTTGAATCTGGGTTGTGGTTGCCTGAGATTATCTGATCTGCTGTTTTCTCAATCCCAAAGTAACATGCCAAGTGGAGTCCCGACATTTGCCATGGGACGTCTTGACTGTAACTTGAATGTCCTGACCACATCTTGGCAGCCATCAATGCTTGAATTGATGCCTCTACCTTCGCCTGACACTTTAAAAAGCCCAGAACTTTCAGGAAAGAGGTGGGGGACTCGCGAGCATGGTGTCCCCAGTTGTGTGCTGCGTAATCGTAGAGCGGATTGGCCTTCAGGCGAGCTTCAAATTCCTCGTCCGTTCCGCAAACCCCATCGAACGTATCGAATGACAGATATGTAATGCAAGTCTCTGTGATATCCATGGCCGCATTCGGAAACCACTCTCCTCTCGTCCGCTCGAAGAATTCTTGGGCGGTGTAGTGAACTAGACGGACGATGCCGCTGTTGTTGTGGACTGTGACCAGTCCAGCACATAGGGACTGCAAAACTCGATTCGTCGGAAGGCAATCTTCATCCAGAGTCGTTGTGTCTCGTCGCACCGCAAGAGCGTGCCGGAGCTCCAAGATGGAAAGTGGCCTTTTCGAGTGGACGATCCACGCTAGGATCTGCTTGGCAAAAACTTCCTTGGTTCCCTGACCTTCAATTCTCTCCATAGCCAACTCGTATGTTTTATCTAATCCCTCCAAGTGCTGTAAAGCTTGCTTGACATGCCATTTTGTTGGCTGGGATATGATTGTATCCATGTGAAGCTTTACGAGCAAGAACCTGAAACGAGCATTAGTTACATTATTTTATGGGTATTGAATGATCAAACATACATTCCATCAGCAGCTTCACCCACTCCTTTCTGGATCGTATGTCGAATGTCATCGTCTAAAAGGTCTGAATCTAGAAGCGAGATCTGCGCAGCTATGTATGTGTCGATATCTCTGTTGGTCGCTGATATTTCTAGAATTGGACATCCATCAAAGGATCTCCGTATGGCATCGTTCATTCTAGACGTCGCAAAGGCATTCGCTCCTGTCCTAGCTTGAAGGTTGAATATTTCGTCGAGAAGCCTCGACCGGCACACGTCTTGGCATTCGTCAAGCGCGTCAACAACAATAAAAGTTCTTGAATACGTTGCAGTCATGGAATGGAGGGTTCTTATAATCTCATCAAGCGATGGCCGTGTCCGTCTCTTCTGGTGTTTGTCATAAAGATCTTTCACGCTCTGTGGCAGGGGTGATTGGACCTGGACCAGCTGCTTTAGCAGGTTCGTGAGTAACTTTTCGGCCGTTTGGTCGTCTTGTTGCCGGAAGTTGCAATAGATGTACGCAATACCGATGTGCGGGTCATCTCGAAAATTGGCTAACAGATGGTCGACCACTATTGCCGTGATGATGGTTTTGCCCGCCCCGGGGATGCCGGGACAAAACAGCATTTGCCTGTCATTCTTCAGCCATGCCTGAAACTCTGCCGACTCCAGGAGCCACTGGCCGGTTCCTTTTTGTCGCCTGCTGATGAAGTCGGTGTGCTGAGGGGCATAGTCAACCGGTGTGAGCCAGTCGAGTATGGCTTGATGTTCTCGACTATACTGCTTATGGACAAGTTTATCAACCATTTCTTGCGTATCTGTCAAGTATTAAATTAGCTATTCATTAATCGAATGAGATTGAAGATCTGTCGAACTTACCTGAGAGAATATCGCTGAACTTCTTTTCAGCTTCAACCCTATTTGGGGCTACTAGACAGAGAAGATCCTTTGCATATGCAGCAGCCACCATTGCTGCGTAGCCCTGCCACTCCTTGTTCTTGTGGGAATCTGAGTAGTCGCATATACCGCGGATAACTATGCAAGGAAAATGGTTCATCAGCCCCGCTGCTTCCATCTCGAAACATAGAACTTCCTTCTCCGCCGCAAGCGTATCCCGAAGCAAAGCGTTCTTCATGAGTTGGTTCGCCGAAGCAATCAGGCCGTAATGAACTGCCGGGTTATCCTCGTCTTCAGTCCGTTGGGATCGCGATATCAAGCCTGATGGATCACAGACAGCCATGCAGCTTTCTTTCGTATTTGGATGGATGACTTCCGTTTGATACAGCAAATCGTTGCTTGGGTTCGGTCGCTTATACTGCCGCCACAGCCTTTTGTTCTTCTCAAGGACACCATTGATGGCCTTTTCAAGCCCATGCCCTTTTCTCGCGTACTGGCTCTGAAGTCCAGCCAGTGCCGTCAGTAGAGCAACTGGCGGCTGGTTTAAGAACCCGGTGGCTTGGAATCTCTGGCCCTGGATATTCTTGCCAAAGTCGTACTGGAACAACCCGCCGTTCCCATTACTTGGAGCACTGACTACGATGTCACCAAGACGAATATCATGATTTTCGCTTGGAACGCCGCCGCCGATGCCGACCATTAGACCAATTCTGATGTTAGGAAAGGAGTGCATCATGTCTTTAGCAACAGTTGCTGCTGAGGTTATCCCATACTCCCCAAAAGGCAAGGTAGCGATGACAACATTGTGCTTCCCGATCCTGCCTAATGTGTAATTGTTATTATCATGTCGGGATACATATTCCGGTCCCTCATGCTCTTCGTCAAGAAATTCTTGCGCAGCAATATATTCGACTTTTATGGCGCATATCCAGCCGATTGTGTAGTCGTTAGGTTGAGACATGTTTGATCGTAGGATGATCTAGAGGCAAGTGACAGAGGATGATTAGTGTTTAATCACTGAGGTTTCTCAGAAAGATCACTTACCTCTGGCACATAGAAAACCGTCTACCTGGTCAAGTTGGATCGACCTGCAGACCGCTGTGATCGCCAAGCACAACAACCAACCAACCAGACAGCACAACTTGTCCCCTGTAATCGCAGAGGTTCAGTGGGATTTTAGGATCTGCACTAAAGTTCAATTGATAGAGCGAATAATACCCCTCAAAAGGAACAATGATTATGGGAAAAGCTACAACAACGCGACCATCGCTCCAACAAAAGAGGGTTAGGCAGCATTAGGCAGCATTGGGGCTGAAGCAAGTTGGTGAGAAATCCAATTGGGTAGTTATCTGCCGAAGCCACCCCCTTAACCGCGCGCGCGCTTACTTGCAGTTGAAATGTGCACATCTCGCCCAATAATATCGTTCTCATGCTGGAACAGCAGGGCAGCATCACACGCTCTTCACCAATCTGCTGCTTAAGGGAAAATTCTCCAAGGCAGCAGAGTTGAGTAATCGAGTTCGTGCTTTCCCGTCGCGACATGTCGGCTAACAAATTTTGTCAATAGAGCGCTCCGTTCTCCATCGCGACACGGTCATGTCCAGCCCTACGATTCTCACCTGCGTTGTACCGCACAGAGCTTCGTGACTTGGCCGCTGCAGGTCTGGAGGGTTGAACCCTGGACTCTGCCCGACACCAGTATCTTGAGAACGCTTAAAACCCAACTGTTAAGTCCCTATACCCCCATTTCGTCAGCCCGCCCATTTCGCGATAGCCAAAATCAACGACGTAAATTTAATGCATCTATTTCAAACCGCCCTCCTGCCTTCAAAGCTGAACTTCTATACAATCCTCTGGAACCCTAGGTATAATAGAGGCATCTGAGTCATCCATATTAATCTGAGTCTCTGTAGCTTCCTGCTGCGCCTTGTAGATATCTTTAATGTTAGCAAACTTAGAATTTAGGTTAGTTTTAACCTTCCTTCTTTTTCTTAATTAGCAGCTTTAAGCTTTGCTTCTAAAGCTTGAATTTTTAATTGTATATTGGCTAGAAGGGCCTTTTTCTCCTTATATCCCTTAGTAATCTTTTTAAATCCTTAGTATTAAGTAGTTTGGTATTATTTATTAAGCTTTATAAAGGTTTTAACTTAGTCTTATAGCCTCTTTAATTTTTTAGGTATTAATTATAGGATAATTGAAGTTTTTATACTTTAATTAATTAAAAAGCTTTTTAATTAACTATTTTTAGTTTATTTTAGTATTTCTTTTATTACTATTTTTTAGTAGTAAAGGACTTAAGTGTTACGGCTTGGGTCTTCCGTGTAGGCTTAAAAGAGCTGTTGCGTGCTACGATAATTGCAACCAATGCGATTATTGACCAATCTTTTGCCCCATGGTATAATGGTCTAGCACAACCGTTACATTAACTATAGCTAAATTTAACTATATATTCCTTTAAGATAATACTCTTATATATACAGCAGCTAAAGTTCAAATTTGGCTATACAACTGGGCTAAAGAAAATAGTATTACTATTATCAATTTCCCCCCTTACAGTCCTAATCTTAACCCTATAGAAAATATCTAATCACTAATTAAAAATCAAATAATTAGGGCACATCCTAAATTAAATAAAATGCCTTAAATAGATAAAATTAAACAGCTGCTTATATAAGCTGCTGTAGAAGCTTAAGAGAGTTTAGAAGATAGGATCTTAAATAACTTGTGGAAATCAATGCCCAAGAGGTTAAAGGCCGTAAGAGATGCACACAGCTGGTATACAAAGTACTAGTCTATACCAAAAGAAAGCCTTGCTATTTACAATCATAATTGTTCTTTGATTAAATTCAATAGTCTTAATTTGGCTGAGAAATATGACTTCAAAGTTCGTGTATTAGGGGGTGGGTGTAGACCTGGATCAGAAGCTGCTCGGAACTTGTTGGGGCCCACTGTAATTACTAAGCATGCAGCTTTGATGACCTTGTGTGGCATTGTTGCGGCTGGGGGGTGGGTGGCCTATGCAGATTCCATCTTCTCTGACCATTCAACCCCGCACGTATCTCTCCGTCATCCCCGATCAGCGGCCTTTCATTCTAAAATTCGCCGCACATACATCTTGTTGAAGGCGACAAGATGACTGAGCGCATTTAGAAGCCGAGATCCGAGATCCGAAGTGTCTTTAGGACTTGAGCATCGAAGGAGCCGCGGCGGCCGCCTCCTCGCGTGATCGTGACGAACACTGAAACAAAACCAAGACGACTCCGGCGTATGATATGTCGATTTACCTAGCTAAAATAGCGGTATGTGATCCGAACTCCTCCCCTAATATCCCCTCCAAGCTACTCGACTTGTTAATTCTTCTTGGGTCTTGGTAGGCCGCAACCACTGTCCTCGAGCAGCAGCAGCAGCAAGCCAGACTGATCATCTGACCGGGAGCATCGGAATAAAGCGCGTGCAAATTTCAACTCAATCGAAAATGGCGAACCCTTTCAGG
This sequence comes from Mariannaea elegans, assembly GCA_930272665.1. Lineage (NCBI taxonomy): Eukaryota > Fungi > Ascomycota > Sordariomycetes > Hypocreales > Nectriaceae > Mariannaea > Mariannaea elegans. The sequence continues at coordinate 16,116 of CAKNEU010000151.1, read as the reverse complement.
ACGAAGGATATTGCCAGGGCATTTTGGGATTTGGACATCTCTGATACCGAGCCCTCGTCAACCAAGGGCAAGAAATCCAGGCCAGCACCCCTCGGGCTGCAAGGCCATTTTGCGGGCCCTGAAACTAATAAACCTAGGCAAGACTTGACATTCCTTGCGTTACCGAGCGAAATCAGGATTAGAATATACGACCTACTTCTCATAAGCCGATTCAACCGCGAACAGAACCCATCGTGGGCAGTTGGAAAGACATGCCAAAAGCAGATAGATCTGCACATGGTTCAAGCTCCGCAATACAGAACAATGGAACCAGCAATACTGCAGACATGCAAGCAAATATATAACGAAGCTATTCCAATACTCTACTCACAGAACATATTCAATATCAGTACACCGGAGCAGATGTTTCGATTCATGACACAGATCGGTTCCATTAATGTCAAGTTTATAAAGTCTCTGGACATTTGGGTACCATGGTCTGCAGAATTATTTCCGTGGTTGGCATTACTGGCTATCTTGTCCGAGAAAGCTACTGGGCTAAAATACATTACGCTTGGATGGGGCGCAGATTGCGAGTTTCCCTGGCAGTTTAGGAGAGGAGCCAAAGAGAGAGGTTTAGGCGACAATTTGCACTTTGTACGTGCTTTGGCGGGGATTCATGGGCTGGAGGTACTGACTATTAAGGGGTTTTATGCGAAACATTGGCCAGCGTATTTGAGGAAGAAGGTGAGTGGGCAAGTACGGGCTGAATGTGGTCATTATCTTGAGATGGGGGCTGATGACGACTCTGAGACTGAGAACTGGGTGCGCGATTTGAATGAAAAGAATTTGCATAGTTTCGCAGAGTATCAGAAAGGAACAGAAGATCTGATTCCATGGAGCGTATGAATGAATAAAGGTTCAATGTTTCAACTCTCACTCATAAGTTGCACAGCTACTCAATGGTAGTACGTTTAACACGCCACTAATCAATACATATTTACGCTATTTATTGTTTTAGTACGTAGAGCAGATATTAATGCCCTTTTCTATCTCTGAGAGGCAGAGGAATGTGGAGGAGAATTTGCCCAAAATAAATCTCGCTAGCCTTGACTTGGGAAGTTTTCATCGCCAACAGATTGTCTCCTACCTAATGAACATGTTTCAGCAAGTTCAATTATAAAATGAAACAGCAGGATACTAGTGAATATGATTAGAATAAGTCGTGAACCCATTTATCAGAGACAGCGAAGGTTGACAAAGGGCTCCAGTAGGTTATGCTTATTAATAGTGGCACTAAAGGCAAATATACCTGTCTATACCGTACTATAAGGCAGGAGATTTGCAGCTCCCAATCAAACCAAAATAGGTCAGATTTTCAATCAAAAAGTGACAAGCACAAGACGAACCGACGGTCGTCAGTGTGATTTGATAGTGAGCGAAGAAGTTGGAACCGGCTCGGTCGCAACACCATGCGACTCTGGGAATGAACATGCAAAGGAGAAAGAGAATACATAGGAATCAACGAGTTAAATTGTGATAGAAGAAATGATGGAAAATTACACAAAAGATGATCAACTTATCCTAAAAGCAAATAAGATCCTCTCTTCACGCAAGCCTGATTTTGGGTCCCCTTTTGATGTCCCAGATATCTATCTAGTAAAACCTTTAACATGATGATCATTGCCTAGAAAATCTGCATTTATGGGTTCCTGTGCACCCTTGTTTATGTAAAAATGGAACTGGTAGACAACGCTTGGCAACCGGACCGTGACGAGGCAATTCTGATTATTATCTGCGATTATCATTTCCTCGAAATAGCCTCTATCGGCGATGCATATTACGTATCATACCCACATATTGAAATTAAAATAAGGAGTCATTAATTAACACTAAGTTCATACTCTAATGTCATTTCTGTGCATCTTCTGTTCAGCCTAGTCATCCATGATAGAAATGTAAAAAACATATCAGAGTGCAAAGTTAGGTTTCAGTGATGCTGCGACGGAATCAGGCTATGAAACACCGGGTGTTTCACCTAATATTTCGTTAAAATTTGAAAAACAGGCGAATGAGCCATCCTTGGCGATTGTGTCCTGCCCTGTGGAGAGAATCCATCTTAACAGAGGCCGTTCCCCGACTCCCCGATAACTATTCCTTCATAGCTAACGTTTCCTTCACGACGAGTGATCTGCGTAAATCTGCTCCACAGAGCAGGGCGACGTGGGCCCGCTCTACTCATTATACTCCATAGACGATCCTTCGCTCGTTGACGAAGTTCTATTATTTGACAGCTGTGCTTTGCCTCAACCTTCATCATTCTTTAGCTATAGTCCTACATTCGTACGGCCCCACCTATGGTCCGACTTATCCGACTGAGTGCGTCGTATCCGTCTTGCCTATTCCGGGTGGAAAGCTTTTAGGCCTTGTGATAGGAGAGCGCAAGACACAGAGACGAAAAATTACCATGGACCGAGCCTGAGACAAATTTTTCATTCACATATATCCTTCTTCCATCTCAAACTGGTCGTCCATCAGCAGTGGCAAGAGTCATCGTAAAGTTACAATGTATTTGATGACACATCTAGTCTCTGGACTTATTGTTCTTATTCTAGTCGTGTGTGTCTCATCAGAGAGCTCCTTTTCCGAACCTCCTGCAAATGGGCCAGACGGAAATTTCCGCGACAATTCACAATACAAAGTCGGAGACCATATGGACATACAATGGACGTCGAATCTTACAACTATGGACTTGCGTCTTTTCCAGGAGTATCCTAGGCTTTCAGGTGGTTCATGGCTCTACGACAACCTCCTGAGTAAACAATGACCAAATTCTTGGGTGCATTGAGGCACCAACGCTGTGGTTAGTTTGGCTAATGTTAAAGTAGGCGGTTCAAGATCCACAAGCATGATATGGACTGTGACCCTCGATGGTTGGCTTACGAACGTCGCAAAGGGCGAAGAAGCAGTGTTCTTTTTGGTCGTGGCGGAAGCGGGTGATTCTGTCTGGGATGCACACTCTCACTACTTCAACGTCAGCATACCGAGCACAAAAGCATCGTCAACCGCGACAACGAGCACGTCGAGTCCGAAACACACATCTCAACAAACCACAGTATCTTCACACGCAGCGACGGGTACGACTAAAACGGAGCCACAATCAAAATCAAGCAAGGGATTATCTAATGGAACTGTCGCCGGAATTGCAGTTGGATCAACGATAGGCGGACTTCTGGCAATCGGCGGATTGGGGTTTTTAGCCTGGAAGCATTTGCAGGGGACCCGATCAGAGTCCGAAAGTCCACAAAGCCAGCATGTTGGTACAGACAGGGAAATGAAACACGAATTGCCCGATCAAAATACGTCTCGACGCCATAATCCAACTTTTGCGGGTAGCATTGGAGGTCTCCACGAAGCCCCTTGAGACGAGTGGTTATTCTCCAGATATAACCAACCAACGAACAATCGTTTTCTCAGTAAAATAATTATTGCTCTTGTAACGTACAGTTGCGATTATATACCTTAAACGTGTTGAATGCATCGTTTAGTGTGATTATTTAGGTAGCCATGGCGATGAAGCAACCGAGCCTGCGCATTACAGTCCTGAACAGCCATAGTCAGGCATTATCCCAATCTGTTCCCCAGGCCTCGGATTTGGATCGACAACAAAGTTGTAAATCTCTTCCAGGTCAAAACTTGTGCGCTCGAGCTACAATTGAGGCTAGAAGATCAGTCAGGCAGAATTCCACACAGACTACAATGTAACCGAAAGAGAAGGTGTAGGGAATTTCTCTGCCAGGGGTTCATCAATTGGCCTTAGGGTGGTATTCAACATGATACCTGAATGGTCACAGTCTCAGCCACATGACACTCCCTCATTGCAGGTGATCATGGCTATCATCACATGTCATAGTGCAATTCCAGGCAGAATGACTTAGTTGGTTGATGTTATTATTCAGCACTTCCCACGCCATGCCCTGTAATTGAGGCTACTGTAGAAATGAGCCATGTCGTTGTTCATCAAGCTAGATCGCTTTACTTCTGAGGATGTTTTCCAACCCACACTGCCGTCTTTTCAGTAAAGCGGAATAGGAAGGTCACTATCTTAGCAAGGACGCAATGCTTTTTACCCTAAGAGATCGTATTGGCTCAAGGCAAATACTCTTGCTAGGGTTCTGCTCGCCGTTTATCTGTTGAATAGCCCAGCAAATTCTACCCCTTGCCAAGGTCTGCTTGAGGATCTCCAATTGCCAGTCCTTCCTCTGAATGATGCGTAGAGTATTGGAGCCAAAGTCGTCCAAGTCCAAGAATGGGATCTTGATTGATCGCGTACCCTCCAGTCCCCCGGCAGTCGGATGAAAACAGTGCGGAAGCTGGGCCTGGGGCTGCTAGTCCGACACCATCTTAGGCATAGAAGCCTCAAGTTGTCGGTGTGTTTGGGACCATCTCAGTCTTGGGTTCCTTACTTCGAATTATTACTTTTCTTGAGAGCCACACTTCCGCTGGTGGGTCTTGTATCTTTTCGCTCGCCGGCTTATCTCACGTCAAGCTCTTCCATATCCCCGATCAGAATCATCCTAGCATTAGCCAATTAGCCTCACAAGACCCCACGATACTCAAGCCCTTTCTTATGGAGGATTATTTAGGCCCCATGCACCTAGCGTCGTACGAGACCGGCTGTCGCCATGGGCCAATAAATAGAACAGGGGGCTTCACAGATACCTCAGTCGGTCCATTTGGCAATTCAGACAGGGCTTTCCCATCTGGGTTCTCGTGTTAAGCGATGGCCGCCTATCTGGCTCCAGAGTATCTTGCAAGGTACCACTGCTTTCGGTACAGGTTCGCTAGTAACTCGGAAAACCCAATGCTTCTTTGCTAATCCCACTCATGTTACCCAGTGGGGACTTCTACTGCTGACTGTCAGGTTTTTGTAAGTTCAGAATGTAAGCTTAAAATGTACATCAATGCGTCCCCTTTGTACTCTATACGATCTGTGCGCGTGCAGGTTACCCCAAAGGGTAAAATATGTCACTCCTGATTCCACATCAATGTGATTCCATCCTAACACTAACCTTTTCTCAACTAGCTTTCAGTCACTCTGCAGAAACCCCAATTACACTAGCCATGTCCCCATGATCCTACATATTCCTCATGATCAATCCGAGTGCGACCGCCTACCCATCCACGGACCTGTCGCAGCGTTAAAGAAACAATCATTGTGGAGGCAGAAGACGAAAATCGTCAAATTAAGAGATCATCGACGCCTGAATGAAATATAGCGATTTCTCAAGGAAAAACGCAACGCCGAACTAGGTAGTAACCTCTTGAGAAGATGCTCGGCATCTCAGAAATTTTTATGAAGTGATGAAGAAATGTCGAAAATGACTGCCTCAAGCCGGCTTGGTGGCGTTCTGTTCGGTAACCTCACAGGCCTCAGAGTTTCCCCGCTCCTCTGCCTGCAAATCGTCTAAAAGTCTCGACCTGCGACGCACCATCTCTGCCCCTTCTAAACAAAGCAGCTCCTTCTGGTAACGAAGCCGCGTCGCACGAGTGACAAGCTCGCTCATTTCTTGCTGCAGCTCGAGCAATTTCCCCTCGACCATTCTCTCCTCCGATTCCAAACGTCGCTTCTCCAAAATTAGATGGTTCACTGCATTCATCAGATTAGCCGCCAAAAAAGAAAAAAGTAGGGGACAAGAACATACCTGCGGAAGTCAAAATCGTTGGATCGTCAGAACAACCCCGGCGAACACAACCAAGAGAATTGTCGGACCTCCTCAGCATGTTGCACGAAAGACCGTGCTGCACATAAAGAAAGCGTACTGTGGTTTGAAAGCCTTTCTCGATCAAAATGTTGGGAGGCGTGACGACTGCGAGTAAATATTATTTTAAGATGATTTCTTCTCTGCGCAAGGCATACCATCCGTTTTTATTAAACGTCGAGGGCGAATGGCATTACTAACGAATGAATAAGCTGGGCTGGTCAGGTCTTATAAGATCGTGTCTCAAGTACGACCGGCGCAGATTCGGCGTTATACTTTGCAAAGGGGACGAAATCTGCTACTGAATTCTTGGGAACTTTAATGAATGTACGATGGGGCCAATTGGCTAGATTACCAGAGGGAATGAGGATCAGTAATCAAGCGATGTAATCAATCACTGCTTCTTGGTCTAATGGTATATGTTTTACCTTGCCAAAGACGGCCCTGATTCAGAAATGAATGATACGAGCCGGGTATACCATGAATCTGCTTCGTGGATTTTGCAGAATGCATGAAGAAAGAATTGCTTATTCAAGCCACGACTGGTGTGACAATTGGGGTTTCCCTGGTAATAAACCAGCATGTTGATCAGCACCTGTTGGCATGAAATGAAGAGGTGGCGCTGAACGGTCACTAAAGTCACATCTAGTTCTAATCAATTGGAATTAATGCTGCCAATTTGGGTCGCTCAAGCCAAGGAGCATCGGGGATCTGTGTCGGTGTGGAGTATTTAGCTTGATTCCAAATTTATGATTCCAGAGGAGTAATGTGCCGCTAACCTCGATCTAGACACAATAAACCGCTACCTATTTTTAATTTTCTCACTCAACCGCTAGTTACTCCTACCATTACCTTGCAGCAGGCTCATCATGGATGCTGATTAAGATTTGTCAGACGATGACAGTTAGTGAGTTGGAGGACAGATAAGGTGCATGCATAGTTCAGTCACGTTCCAAGGTGACAGAAAGTGGTGAGAATGTGATTGCAAAAGGTGATTCTGATACGTTTCAATTAGGTTTAAATCAATTGCCTGTAAAATAGGGCTTGCCACGCTGACTACAGAAATTTTAATCTTCCCCTCCCGTTCCTAATCATCATCTAGCACCTTCTGCTTTCACCGAGACTTCACATAGGCCCCAGGAGCTATTCATGACATATCAAGCATATAAATTTAGTCACAGAATCATAATATCTGGCTCAGGTTATAAGAACCGAACGTTCCTTCAAGCAACTCAACTGTGGTTGCTCCCAGGACTAAATCTTTGCTACTTCCGGCAACTCTGTCCTTAGATAGGAAGGACTCCATCTTCACACCCACACTTGTACCAAACTACATTTCCAGATCCGTAATTCCGATATCGTCCATAATACACTTGAGATAATACGGTATTAATCTGATTCCAGACCACCGATCAAAGAGATCAATAGCTTTAATAAGCCCGATCCTCATCCTGAGGAAGCCGGCCCATTGAGCCTGGCGAGCTAGATTGGAATAGCCATAGGGTCGATAACATTCCCCAATTGGTTGCCAAAGGCCTTGACTCGGGAGGTGACGATGCCGCTCCGAAATGAAACTCACAACGGCGGCCAGCATCAGAATTAGCCCGGGCGCCTAGGGAATGCGTATAGATTTGAGAGAGCTTACTAATAGACAGGAGGTCCGAAAACACTTCACAAACTCACCTGGACGTTCTCGTAAATACCACACAGCGACTATATCATCAAGAATTGCACTGCGTATGAGCAAAGTGCACATTCCTTTTTGCCTCAGTGGCAAAAAACTTCTGGCTATCTGGCAATTCACTGCCGATCCGAACCAGAGGAAGAAAGAGATGAGCGTCATAACTGACAAGCAACGAGGGGCACCGACGGCGCGATCATTTCCATTTAGCTAAAAGAGAAAATAGCAAAGGAGACTTGAATAACAGAATACTCCGTGTTCTGCGAGATAATGAAGGCTGCATTGCAATCAAACGACTAGCGCGCTCGAGATTACCGGTGTCGGAGTTCCATAACATTCTCTCAACAGCGCGCTGGACTGCCCGCTGCCGGTGGTAGTTCCACATGAGATAGATGAAGATAAAGTACATGAAAGCTTGCTAGTGACGACACTTCCGCTAAAGCAAGGTGCAGACATTACTCCAAACTATCCAGTGGTTTATTAATCCCCAAGCCCAGGTTATCCGCGTTGTCAATTGCAAGTTTTCACAGTCGTTGCACTTAAGACCTCGACTTCCCGCCTACACGTGGGAGTCTCGGTGGTGTTATTACGCAGCATATAAGAGACAAGCTAAAACCCCAAGTTAAGGCAAGCACCAGTTCATATGAAAAAGCTAGATCTCAACTAGGTTATCAGAAAAATCCCACATCTGCCAGATTAATTTGCATGATGACTAACTTGAGCTAGATGCCTGTCGAAAGCAAAGGAAAGGATAGTGTGCAATTATTCAAGGGTGCATTTAGGGTTTGGTTTACCGTCATAACAAAATGTAATCAATCCAAACCAGCCCATTGTAGATAGACCCCTGCAAGAATATTTTGTGCTGGAAATTGTGTGACGCGTTGGAAGTAATCGCGATATCACCAAGTCTCATATAACGCAACCACAACCCCGGCATACGTCAGCTGACTGATCAATGTAAGCACATCCCATCTCACTGGGCGTTTAGGCAATCATACTGAAGGCACACACATATAATTAGGATAAGAAAGGACAAGTTTTTGAGGCTTTTTATCTTGCTAGTCAAATAGCATCGTGATACCACCTATTGGAAAGCGTCATATATATGTAGGTCCTGAGAGCTTGGTCCTAATGTCCATAGCACCAAGGGACACTGGTCTGGAGTGGAAGGAGTATTGACCAGTTTTTGCGATTCGTCAAGACGGGTAGATCATGTATCAGTGGATCATCTCACCTGAGTCATCTTCCGTTCTAACCGAATCGCTGAACAGGCTGGGCTGCTGTTGGACTGCATTTCAGACGCTAAGCCCTCCTCGTTGTTCCTGGTTGAAACCTATACCAATGTTATCTTCAGATTTCTTTCATATTTACCAGGGTTTAATGGTATATGATGACGAGACGGAAGTATCGGAAGAGATTGGTGGATTAGTGCTTATGCACTGGGCAGTATTTAAGCCACCACAAGTCAGCGATCCTACCCATCTCACCTTGACTTCTACACTCTTTCACAAAAATGTCGCGACTTATCAAGGGCATAGACACACTAAAGTGCCAGTACACGATTCCTGGCCCAGACACTCTCCTCTCGCGCTGGTCGGACTCCAACATCCAGTCTCCATCAATCATAGTAAAACCAAACAATGAAGACGACATTCGAGCAGCAATCCAACTAGCCAAGCAGAATAGCCTGCAGGTGTTGCCTGCAACTAGCGGACACGGTTCATTCGTTCCAGTCAGCTCGACAACGCTGTACCTTGATCTCAACAATTTCAAATCAATTCGACTAGACAAGTCTAGAGGTCTAGTTCACATTGGAGGCGGTGTGTTAACCGGAGAGCTTTTGAAAGCTTTGGCTGCCGAAGATTATTACACTCCCCTTCCGGCCTCAAATGCGGTGGGCGTTGTTGGTTGCATTTTAGGAGGTGGCAATTCCCCCCTTAATGGACTTCATGGCTCGCTAGCAGATAATGTCTCGTCTTTTCGCCTTGTGACAGCGAATGGAGAGATTGTCGAAGTTGACGCTTCCTCGAATCGTGGTGAGAGGGATCTTTTTGACGCTCTTAGAGGAGCAGGACATGGGCTTGGAGTCATCACATCAGCTGCGATCACGACCTATCAAATCTCAAATCTGCACTTGACCGATAACAAAATCTGGACACGAACATTAGTATTCAAGCTTTCGAGCCTTGACCTTGTTGTTCAAGCCTTTGTGGAGAAACAACCTTCCGCGCCACCGTTGGTAGTAGCCATGATATGCATGAGGAGTCCGCCGAGTAGCCCTACACCGGGGGCTCCGACCATAATGCTGGCTGCGACATATTTTGGGCCTGCATCTGAAGCCGAAGAAGCCACAAAGATTTTGCATGATCCAAAAGTTGCCGGCGAAGCTGTGGTCACCAGTACAGCCCTTGTTCCAATGGCCAATCTCAATGACCGTTACGAACCATCGAACACGCCTGGGGGCTTCAAAACTATAGCCTCCTGTGGATTGAGCAGGCTACAACCTCATTCAATGAAAGAATCTTTTCAACTTTGGCTCAATTTGACGGAAAACCTCCCAGATAGCAAACCAAGCGCCCTTATCTTTAGCTCCTTTGACACGACCAAATTTGAAGAGATTAGTAAGACCGAGCTGGGTGCCACGAACTACTTTGAACTTCGAGATCGAGGATGGATAGCACTGGTAATGACTTGGTATTACAAGACTGACACACAGCAACCGGCGTCTCAGTTTGTAGAAAATGTACTTTCTACAGTTAGAGCACCTACTAATGAGCCATCACGCACTCTCCCCAATAACATGAGGTTTGGTATGAGACTTGACGAGCTTTTCCCATTGTACAAACTGGAGAAACTCCACGCGGTAAAGAGAGAATGGGACGTTGAGGGATTGTTTTGGAGCCCGTACGAGCCCAAGGAAGTGTAAAGCCGTTTCTGGCTTCAAGCTAGTGCCTACAGATGAATCTACTAGTCTATCTATTTATTGTTTTGTATTGTTTGCTGTAGTCTTTCTCGCATCTACTGATAAATTCCTGCCTTGGACTCTGATATGTCAATAGACAGCTGTCTTAGTTCCCAGATGGCCTCAAGAGGACCCGTGTGAATTACCTGCCTAATTGGTCAGCCCCGTTCGGAGATCTGCTGAGGTAATCTCCAACCACTCGAACATTTTTAAGTGACTCACAAATCCAAGCAAGCGGGGGAATCAATCCCTCAACCAGACAACAACAATGGAATTACAATTTGCTACTCTTGATGTCTTCACAGAGACACCACTCAGGGGGAACCCCCTTGCGGTTGTCACAATACCACCATCCCTATCTTCAGACCTCTCCCAGGCCCAGAAACAAGCCATTGCCAAAGAATTCAATCTTTCCGAAACCGTCTTCATTCACGATGTTGACGATGCCAACTCTACGGAACGACGTGTTGACATTTTCACGCCAGCCCTAGAGCTTCCTTTTGCTGGCCATCCGACAATCGGCAGCGCTGTCTATCTCCAACCTCGCGGTATCAAGTCGCTCGTGGTCAAGGCTGGTCGTATTACCATTGAGTCATTGGAAAACAACTCGGTCAGAGTCGAAATCCCGCACAACGTTCGGCTTCACTCAAATAGACTCACGAAATTGCCCAACCATCGTCAAGATGCACCCGAAGAGCTCATAAACGCTGAGGTGGGTGCACCTATTTTTAGCATTGTCAAGGGTATGACTTTTGCGCTCATTGAGCTCTCATCACTGGAGCTACTAGCAATGCCGCAAGTTGGCATGATGGGCACAATCCCAATTGATCTGTTAGACGAAGACTGGAAAGTTAAATGGGTTTCACGAAGATATTATTTTGTGCATCTTGGCGCTGAAGAATCGGGTGGCCGTCTCGTCCACAAGATCAGAACCAGGATGATCAGATCAGACATGGAAGATCCAGCAACAGGTAGCGCTGCGTGTGCTTTAGCAGGCTATCTTAGTCTACATGTGTTTAATAGAGAGCATGTTCACTTTGAGATGACGCAGGGAGTTGAAATGGGTAGAGAGAGCACAATCCTACTTGATGCTCATGTTGAACAGGGTCCTGCTGAGACAAGAAAGCTCAAGTCTCTCCATCTGGGAGGAACAGCTACACCGATTATGAGCGGCACGATTAGAATTCCGCGTGCATAGAAGTTGATGTCAAATTCAGATAAATAAAACAAGGTCTCAGGACTTGGTCATCATTTGCAGTACAGACGCTTAGTTAGTAACAAAGAGCTTGGAGTTTTTGAAAAAGGTTTCTAATTACTTTATTGTTCATTCAAATGTTGGCAGGCTTTAAAAGACTTAATTCTGGTATGATTTCAAGCGGATACGGTATGGTCTGTAGGAGACAAGCAATAAGTTGAGCAACGTAGGATGGATTGGGAATTGGCACCCTGTCCGCTCAATCCAAGTGGCGTAGTAATTTGAATTTGTATCCGGGTCCCTGGCACATGTTACACAGAGAAAATCTCAGCAAGAATTGCACTGCGCATTGGCGGAGCGGCATAAAACTTTTGATTATCAAACAGCTTGTATAAACAACGAGCACCTTGAATCATCAAAAGTCGCATAGTGTTGTGCTACAGCTAGACCAATTGATCGATGATTTCGAAGGGAAAGTGGTGCTTGATTTTCCTATCTATATAGCTAAAAGGTCTCCTGTTTATACCTGGATAGAAGCTGTGATAACCGAGGTCCCGGGGACCTTCGAGAGTCACAGAACAAAGAAATCAGCATCATCCGGGCTCATGATAATCATCACAATGAAAGACCGTGAGCAGACAATAGGAAGGTTCATTATTCAACGCAATCAGAAGTAAATAGACCCGCTTGACATAGTAAGGACCCTCAAAGTGGAGGCTTGAAACCTAAGAGAGCGCAACTCCAAGTCATCGTCAGTCACAGTGGAAGATGTCCGGTACATCTCATCGCATGGTTCAAAGTTTTTTAGACTCGCCGTAGCATCATCAAAAATTGTTGCTGCCCTTTCGTTGAGATCGCAATGGGGTTTGCTTCCACCGGGACGAGAAGCACCACGACCGTCGATATTCCATTGGCGCGTTTGGAAGTTAGCTATGGTATTTAACAGAACTGCCACGCTACAGTCATTGTATGGTTTTTCTGGCCGTTTGAACCCATTGATCCTGTAAATTTCTTTCGAGCAGTCGAGAAATACTGATGAGCAGTTAAACGGGCAAACGTTTTCACCTCCGCTGAGAGAATCGCAAATACTGTCGATCCCATCAAAAATTCGACTCATAATATCCTGCCTCTTTTCCTCGATTCTCTCTGTAAATAGCATTAGTTACGGCAGAAGACGTAAGCTCTAATTACTGACCTAGCATATCCCCGATTGGGAGATCATTTGTCTCGATCGGACCTTCACCATAGTTTAAAGCCAGTTCTGTCATCTCCTCGAAGTGTCTAGGCCACTTAAAGATCCACGCCACGCATAGTGATAGCACGCTTTGAGAGTTATAATATGCTTGAGCTCTTAATGCCTCGTGCCATCGGCTGGCAAAAACACGGACTATTTCAGAGCACTCATAATAGTCAACGATAGAAGCAAGTTTGCAAAGTGTCTCTACTTTGAGAGATTTTGGCACGTCTTCATGATGGCCGTGAATGATGTTGAGAAAGATGAGAAGAGACTCCGTATTCCATTTGCTGGTCGATATAGTACGGCATGACCCATCACTTGGAGTACCTTCCATCCAAGGGCCATCCAGCATTGCCCGAAAAACAGGCGAAGCAAGCTTCAGGTGTTTTGAAGAAACTTGAAATTGCACCTCGGCTTGCTTGGGGTTATCTGGCTCCCCTGTGCCGGGGTTGGACTTTTGCCCAGAGTTTCCAGCGGCGCTAGCCGATTCATCATTCGCACCCATGGCCATTATACGACGTTGGGATGCCAAAGAAGCTCTAACCACAGAGGTTGAGCTCTCAAGATCCCGAGGCCAGTACGCTGTCCTGGATTTCTTTTGGTTTTTTTCTGCGCTCATCAACTTGGTGGTAGTTTCCGTAGGTAGAAGGACTTGTGTATTGGGTTGGTGTAGAACTAGCAGCACATCCGCCTCTAGGTCGAGTTGATAGGATATCGGCGACATCGTGGAGGTAAACCGAAACGAACTTTTACGAATCCATTCAGTTACCTATCGACTGTGAAATGGTATAGATGCGTGTGAGGACGCACTCCGTAATTCTTCGGATTTTGGCGAATTCGTTTTGAAAGAGAAAGAGAGCGCACCCCGCAGTTATATCGAGGTCGGGTAGTCATCTGCTCACCGCCTAAGTTATCTCCAGTGGATCTCCCAGGCTGGCCAGCAACGATCGTTTCCCAATTTAATTAGCCATGCATCAGTTATCGGTCATCGTGTTTGCCTTATTGGGTGCCACAAAAGATCTGCCCGGGAGAGCAGCTGAAAAACGACGCATGTTAGGGGGATACCGTAATACATATTGCGGTAGTTTGTTGTAGGGAGTTACTCACTGATGCACCCCCAGGTCGTACGCTAACTGCCTAGCAACACCAGTGGCGTTCGATTTCTTTGGCGGGCGATTATTTATTAGCTCTCTATTTGTCAAAGATCATGCCACGTGCTCACTTTATAGCGGAGACTCTCAGTGCCGTGTAGGATCGGGGGACACAGTAAATCTCAGGTGCAACCTCGCAGACCTTGGGTGCGAAAAAGCAAAAAAGAAAGGCGGTGTAGGTGAGGGTGCTTGGCATATGTATAGAAAATTGCTAAGGAATACAGTTAAGATATGAGTGAATATACTGTATTTTATTTATAAATAAAAGGTAAATTACAGAGGGCATATATAGAGTAATATTATAAGGCATTTTTAACAAGAGTAAAAGTATAAAGAGTATATAGTTAAGTTATATATTAATAAAGAGTAAAAATTATAAAGGGTATATGTGCAATATATGCTAAAATTAAAGGATATTTATAGAGGAGAGTAAAAATTACCAAGGGTATATGCATAATATATGTTAAAATTATAGGGTATTTATAGGTATAAGTAAAAATTACAGAGGGCATATATATAGTATATGCTAAATTATAGGGCATTTGTAAGTATAAATAAAATTACAGAGAGCATATGTTTATTATATACTAAAGCTATAAGGCATTTACAGGGAAGAGTAGTTAATAACTATAGAAGGTATAACGTACTCTACAAGCAAGTGCAATAAATAAGCAAGTGCAACAAAATTCTCAACCCTTAAGAAAGAATTCAAGATAAAAATATAACAATGCATTTAATCAATTAAATTCAATTGCTACACTCTTCCCCAGATATCTCAATAACAACCTGATATGTTCTTCTATTATGATCGGTCTTGCCATATATTCTATAATGGCCTTCTTTTGGTTATATTGACCTACCTTAACTACTACTTCTTAACGATTTAGCCTATTTTTATATATTGACATTTATCTAATTAATTACTTCCCTTCCCTTACCTATAGTTATTTTTCCTTTATTTTGTAAGTAGGTTCTTTTTGCTTTATATTACTTACTAAGGGCCTTATTTAATTATTAAAGGATTTAGATCTTAGACTTTAATAATATTATCTTATATATTATTACTTTTATTCCCTTAGAAAATAACTTAAGTGCCTTAAGAATAAATGCTAAGGAGTTACTATAATGCCTTTTAATTTGTCTTTTAAGGTATTTAAATTAAGAGCTAGCCTTAAGTACTATCTTTAGAGTCTTTAAGACCTAAGGGTTAGGTAGGCTTGCCTCCTCCTTAATAGGCATTAGGGTTTGTAACTTTATATTAAGCTTTAATATAATACTTTCCGGGTCTAAAGGAATAAGTCTAGCTCCTTTAAAACCTCCCTTAATATTACTTTCCGTTATAGTAGCTTAGTAAGCAGTGTAAAAGGCTAGGAAGAACTTAGTTTTAGAAATGTAGGTAATAGAGTATTTAATTAAATGCTTAATTTCTTGACTGTAGGTCTTTTTAAGCAGCCTAAAGTACTTAATATTAAGAGGCTAAAGTAAATAAAATAAATAAGGTAGTATATGAAGTATAATAATATTATTTTCCTTGTAATATAGCTTAAAGTTAGTTAAATAGTAGCTTTTATACTTATTAAGAACTAAAAGATAATAGTAACTATTTAATTAAATACTTATATATTAGTTAAAGTACTTTAGCTACTTAAGGCTTATCTTATTATTAATCTAGCTATTTTAAGTTATAGTAATAGCCCAATTGCCTAGGAGGTTACTTTTCTAATACTAATTGGTAAGGTAATATTAGCTTGCAATTATAATAAATAGCTAAATTGCCTAGCCTTCTGCATTAATTGTCTAGATAATTATAACCTATTCTTAATTTTTAAGCTAAATTGATTTTGGATTTCTACGCTTATTTATACTTATAATAACTATTCCACTTGCAATTATACCTATTATAAAGCTAATCTTATTAAAGTTATAAATATTAGTAAAGGTAATATTATATTTTACAATTATATTTACTATAACGTGGTTTACAAGTGAGTAGGCTAGACAAGCAAGTGAGCTACTTAGATTTTACACCTTAAATGATGATTTTTTAAAAATTTCTTAAAAATTCAAATTATACTAGAATAATCTATAAGTTTAAAATTAGATTTATTAAGTATATAATAGTAAGTATAAATCTTCTTAAATTATTAGA
>CAKNEU010000150.1:0-66944 GCA_930272665.1 Mariannaea elegans | reverse complement strand
AAGGCCCTACCGAGTCTGTTCCCCCCCCCCCCCCCCCCCCCTCGCGTTAGCCATCGCGTCGTCTTCGGTGAACCCGATGCCCCAGATGCTGTCCGTCGGGCTGGCCTCGACCAGGGTCTTCTCACCGGTGCTCATCAGGATGTTCCTAAGGTTATTGTTCTACGTGAACTTGCAGAGGTTGCCCATGATGACCACTCTCATACACTACTTGTCCCACGTCTATGCCTCGAATCCCGCTGCCATCCTCTTGTGTACCGACGGGTGGTTCTCGATCGAGTTGAGTATCACACCGGCGGACTCGGTGTCGCCGAATATGTTGGCCTTAGCGTACATCATAAACTGCTCGGTTGTGGCGAATGTCTTACCGTCACACACGAACGTGGACTTGTATCACTGGCTCAACTGCCCGTATTTTCCATTCGCC
The DNA here is from genome assembly GCA_930272665.1 of Mariannaea elegans. Taxonomy (NCBI): domain Eukaryota; kingdom Fungi; phylum Ascomycota; class Sordariomycetes; order Hypocreales; family Nectriaceae; genus Mariannaea; species Mariannaea elegans. The sequence goes on along the minus strand of CAKNEU010000150.1, from coordinate 66,520 downwards.
TTCCAGAAGAAGATTGGAGAGGTGTTCGTCGCATGCTCACCATCCATATTCGAGTCTATGAACACACTCATCATCTGTACGCCAACGACCTGTAGATGGACAAGTCCGCAACAGCATCTGTGAGCTTCGAACCAGTTGCGAGGCCAAGGACCCACTAGAAGCAGCATGTCCGACACCGACAGCCAGACGACCGTCATTCAGATGGATAGTGACGATGACGACACACCTGATATTCCTGTTCACAGAGATGGCGGCAACGCGTGGTTTTACGGCGACTTCCCCTGCATGGGACCGGCCTTCAACGAGCTCTCAGAGCAGGACAAGGAGATGGCCAAGTGGCCGGCCGGACGCAGGTCTGTGGTGATTAAAGTTCTTACCTACTACGTCTACTGCAAAAACATGGCCTCGTGGTGGCAGATAGAGTCACCCATCGCCTCTCCGGAGTTGTCGGACGTCACGGGCATCAACGCCCCGGTCAATTATGCCGCTGCGTTGAGGAGATTCTACCCGTTGCTGACCAGAGTCGCGTTCTCGCTGGCGCCGATAAAGAAGAACGTGTGTATAGACACCTGCAGAATGCGATTTGACGTCACCTACCTGGATGCTGGCCCGATAGTGAAGTACAGGCCACATGAGGTGGTCATTGAGAATCCGAGAGCGACGAGCACAGGAGGATGTAATGTTCGTGACGTCCCCGATCATGAAGTAGTTCCCGTTCGAGTACCCGATGCAGACAGTACCCGACTTCTAGGGGGAGATGATGAACAGTATTCTCCTGCCGCTGAGAGACGACCAGAAGCTAGACTTCTTGTGGAGGATGGACAAGGCGTTGACGGATCCCATAGAGAGTTCGTCTGATCATATTCTGGGGTAGCTCCTCAGTTTGTTCCCCATAGCTCACAAGAGGACATCGAGGTTTCTGACAGGGCGCCACGAATTCCGGCACAAGTTCTCGTAAGACCTTCGATCACCGATTCCGACTTGAACGATATCCTGAAATCCACCGAGCGACGCCTCCGAACAGGAAAGAGCAGATCTCCATCTAAGATTTCATTGAACGGTTCTCCTACCGGGGGATCGCCTTCTAAGACCCCTCGCAGCCAAAAGACCATCTCCTCTCAAGGTTTGATTCGATCAGTTGGAACAGTCGGAACAGTCGGAACTGTTAGAATCACGCAGATATCGACTAGTCCCAGCAAGAGGGCTACCATCTGTTCTGTTCCCCAAGGCACACAGCATAGTAGAAATGCTTCTATCAGCTCCATTGGGAGTGCAGTCCAGAGCTTGATTGCAGAAGCCGCTCAAGAACTCATCTTACCTGGGGGCCACTCGAGCCCAAGCAAGCCGAGGGGTCACCAATGGGAACCCCCTGAGCCTGAACCTGAACCAGAACAAATCGACTTGTCAGCGGCCCTCCACCTCAGGGCTCAGTCGTTGGAGAGCGACCAATCGAGTACACTCTCAACTGTGTATAGTGTTGGCGAGCAAGAGGAGAGAAGAGCCGAGGCGAACAGCCCTCAAAAGAAGACTAGGCATGTGTTTGATCCTTTCACGGACAGCAATATGAAAAAGAGATTGCCTCCTAAGCAACCGCTATTCAAACCTAGATTGCCAAAAGGTCAACAGAGGAAGATGAATATCGCTAGGTACAGGAGAGGAGGGCAAGAGTGTACTCGCCTTGAATGTCAACAGGATATTCGGGACCGGAGCCTAGTGGACTGTCACGGACCTCGTGGGTAAGTCATCTAAGTGGCCGGATGCGGAGACCGTGATGGAGCTGGCCGAGAAGAGGCTGCTAATCCGCGATGAGTGCGACATCGAGGACGACATGAACTACAACAACATCAAGACGTGGACATCCAATGCCCCCGTTCAGTCCAAGGGGGTCTCGGCGTACTTTTCTCAGATTATCATAAGTATAACTTACAAGCTGGGGTTCTCGAAGATAGCGTTGATCAACAACAGCATGAGCAGGAGAGTGATAATCTACCGCATAGACAAAAGGCTCAGTAAGCTCAAGCCGTTCCCCAAGGAGTCCATCACTAACAGAGTGAAGATGCAGTTCATAGGCATGGTACTGTCGTTGTCGAACTACTACGAGAGAGCTCCTGTGTCGCTAGAGATCACCCTGGAGACCGAGTTCAAGAAGAGTGTCAACCACGTTACGGCCAGGATGATCATAGACTCATCAGCAACACTAGCCGAGTGTATATGAGCTACGGCCCTGACGGCCATCAGAGTCGGGGTCACGATCGAGAGGTTGGTCGGCAAATTCGCCGCAAGATCCTGCAGGTTGGTGTGCGAGCCCAAAATAGGCATGCCGTTCATAGTCGGGGTCAAGACCATCAAATCCTCGCTGATCCATGCCGGGCGAAAGTACGTGTCCAGGAACTGGGGCAAGGAATGCATTGACTCGAGACCCTCAAGTCCGTCGTGAAGATCATCTAGAACGAAAACCTGGTCACAGTCGTGACGACGATCTTAACGATGGTCAACGAGAGGATCAGGCCCGTGATTGACGAGAACGATGTAAGGTACGCACACGAGAGATAGACCTCGACCCCTACAACCACGTCAACATCAACAGCAGGATGGCCGACACCAACAAGACCGACGGCACCAAGACCTCCGTCTTGATCGGTAAGAAGGACGGGGTCGCACCGACGCTCGTCAGGGGCAAGAGCCAGACTCCCCGAAGAACCCCGAGACCGACGACGACAGCGGTGAAGGGACCGAGAATGACACCACCTTGAACATCCCGGCCAAGAGCAGGCAGGCCAAGATCGACGCGTTGAGGAAGAGGTCCGAGACCGCGAGGGACAAGGCCCTTGCTGAGGCGATGAAGAAGGTCGAGCTGTTCGACTCCACGAAGTCCTCCGGATCGCAGGTCACGGACATCCACTCGCTCGGTGATACAGAAATGAGCAACGTTTGCCCACCGACTCTGTATTTGCCCTGATGTCTCAGGCACCAAGGCACGGCGCAGGCCCTTAAGGCCCTCGCCTCTGTCAAACAATAACAGAAGAACAATCATCTTTCTACACATTACATTTCCTACTTGACAGAATTCACATCAATCGGGCCATGAAGACTCCGTCAACTCGATCGTCATCTCAGGCAGGAATATAGGTGCTGAGCTGATACGTACCGACCCCCGTTGGTAGTCACGTGAGGAGGCGTTAAGCTTGAGAGCATTAGTGGGGCTCTCTCAACCCCGCACCTTCATCCTTCATCATACAATTCAATACAATCCATTCCTGCAATAGCAGCTTTCCGGCCCTTTGTGCCCCCTTTGGCCCTAGGCCCTATGGCCTCTACCTCTTTTTTGTATCATGAGCAGGAGCCTGAGTGGACCCAGGAGCAAGTGCAGGTGATCAACAAGGCCAGGTCGGCCGTCCTCTTTGTCCAGCAGGTCATCAACATTAGACGCAGCGTTATGGACCCCGAACATGGAGTACGTCGGACACGACGACACCGGGAGCATCGTCCCCACCGAGAAGACCTACATCTCGTCCCTTGACCCCTTCGAATACTGCATCGGCATTGGTTCCGATAAGTACGACGTCATCGGGTCCCCGCGCTACTGCGCGGACATCGTCGTGGGCGATATCAACGGCCAGTGGTTGGCCAACCAGTGGGCCCGGAGGGCATCGTCATCGAGAGTGTGGCTCAGAATGTGCTGATGCAGCAGAACAGGCCCGGCAACACAAGCGGTCGCAGAATCGGACACCACTTCGCGCATCGGCCTCCCAGCCTACGCATTCCGACCGCTGTTCCACACCCTGGAGGCGAAGTACGACGATTGCTTGTCCCAAATCGCGAACACCAAGGGCTACTACTGGCTGAACGCCTCGTGGCCCGTCACCTCGTTCAGCGCCACCTTCTTATATATGTCCGAGTCCGGCCTCCAGAACGTCACCAACCTCGTGCATATCATGAGAATGCTAAACGACAGGTCCTCTCTGTGCTTAGGCACCATCGCCGTCTAGCTCACCTACCCGGCCAAGATGATTGACGGCAAGCCGACCCCGGACAAGTCCTCATACGGACTCAGTGTCAAGATGCACAACGCATTCGGCGTCGACATCGTGAACTTCCACGAACCCTCGCAGCAGGGCTCAACCAGCTTGACATTTCCGGCCAGGATCGCTAAGAACGCCAGGATCATGGGTACCAAGAGCGGATCGACCGGAACGGGAAGCGGATCTGTCTTCTCGGGTGGTGCAATGGGGGCATTCTCACAGGGGCGACCACCGTACCCACGACCAGGTCCTCCGTGCTCAAGAACTATATGACGCCACCACCACGAAGTCAACTAAGGCCATCACGAAGACTTGTACACCGATCTAACGATCAACACGGAGGTTTCGTCAACATAGAGTGGTCTAAGCCCAGAGCAGCACACGACATACTAGTCAGGTAGAGGACCGTGGTCGACACGTCGGAGATGTCGATGGAGGTGACTGCAGACTTGATCAGAAAGTTGACCGAGGTAGGCCACGGCGAAAGGTTCGACGCCACCATCAGAGGCCTGATGATCATAGGCTACTCGGTCCCGATTAGGGTGATGTGTGTGGGGTTGTATCCGAGCAGGATATTCTGCCGTCGATAGCCACGTCATTGTCGTACTCGCCCATCAAGTGCAGTGGAGCTACACCAATCAGATTGTGAGCCAGGCCATGGCGCTGATCGCCAAGATGTACAGAGACAGGTCTTCCAAGAAATCGGAGATCAGCCGGGTGGCCAGGAACGTCAGCAACGCCGGGTTGGTGACCAAGTTTGCCCTGATGCTCAGGTGCTCATACTTGTGCTCGGTAATCGGTGTGGCGTTCATCAACTGCGTGCCTATACCTGTGGACAACATGGCCAAGAGAGTCAAATGCGCCTCGTTGTTCTCCGAGTGGCTCGTACGGATTCAAATGTCCATCGTGGCTATGGGCGAATTAGCCTCCAGCTGCTCAATGAGAAGCACGTTCAGCTGGTACAAGGGCACCAACACGAAGGTGAACTACATCGGGGCCACGAACCCAGCCACCATCTCGTACATGAACATCCACAAGCGCATTGCGGCAAGTCCAATCGACCCTCTGATCACGAAGATTGAGGCGAAGATCTATGCAGGCATGGGCGTGTCCGACCACAGCATCCCAAACATGGAGTACGAGTGGAAGATGTACCCGAAGGACGTGCTGTACACCTTCATGAAGGAATTGATGATCGGATCACTGACAAGTGCTCTTGTAGACCACACAGCCGAGAATCCACTCCATCTGTTCATAACCACGCCCAGGAATCTCTTCAGCAATAGGGGTTCTGTCCCGGCGGGGTACAGACCAGAAGCCATTCCCGACATAGACGACATCTGCTCCATCGCATCTGGAGACATGACTGCTAACATGAGCGTCGCCATGAACCAGCCAACAGGCAGACAACCGACGGGGTCGATCTTCGTGCAGGGCGGTCAGGAACGGCCCAGTGTAAGGATGTGCCTTATATATTGTTGTACGGGATTGCCCGGGACCTAGGTAAGGTAACCTAGATAGCCTGAGACAAGGAGGTCGCGAGGCTTGAGACCGGATACAGCCTCTTCCGAAGGCCTTCGGCATCTAGGTAAGATAAATAGGAAGCCTTTCAGCCCGGGTAGATAGAAGAATTAAGCATCCTTCATTCTATCTGACCGAATCATCGATCCGTTGGTTTAGTCGTGTACGAATTGCACAACATATATTGATGTGTAGTGCAATTCTAGCAGATTGTGCTAGAATTGGTTGATCTTTTTGGGTTTTGCCCGAGTGGTCTATTGCACGGAGAGTCACACCACGCTAACCGTTACACCCAGTTCTATGAACCAGAGCCAGTCGATCAACGACAACACGTTCTTCGTCGGTCGCAACTCTATCATCGCCCAGATGAACGACTCCACGGGGAAGTCCAAGTCCCGAGCAGGTCATAGTCATCGAGAACATGGTGACGAAGTTGGAGAATATCCTTGAGTCGTTCAGGAGCAGGAAGGAGACGACCGAGAAGATGATTGACCTCATGGAGATGATAGCCGACAGGCACTCGGTGAACGATGATGGTTGTGCAATTCACACACGACTAAGCCAACGGATTGGTAATTCGGCCAGATAAATGAAAGGTGCTTGATTCTTATATCTACCCGGGCTGGAAGGGTCCCTATTTATCTTACCTAGCGAGGCCTTCGGAAGAGGTTGATTCCGGTCCCGAGCGCTCGCGATCTCATTGTCTCAGACTATCTAGGCTACTTTATCCCCCTAAGGAGATGATACATTGGAATACCTAAACGAGTCATGTTATCCGGATGGCCGGAGTGCACATACTAGAGCCTCAGACACCCGCGGCCAGGATTGGCCGGGTAAATGGATCACTTGGGAGCCTTTATAGAATGCACACTCCTCCTGTAGCTGCGTAGTTAGACATGAATAGGTGACTGATTGTATCGTGATTTATGCGTTCCTAGATCCGTGACACTTACACTGTAATTTTGGTGTGGCGGGGGGAAGATGCTGAATGTGGGGCGAAAAAGGTGTCACGTGACTTTTATCTGGTGCGAATAGCGATAGTTGTGACCTAATCGTTGCTCGTTAATTGAGGTGTTGCGCTACTGTGTACGTGGTCAAAAAATGAGTGTTACAGTAAAGTATTAACGTGTGTATTCGTACTGAGTTGCCGGAGAGGCGATAGTGAGAGGTGCTGCCATAAAATCGTGCCAAACCTGACGTGATTATATATCACAACAAGATAGTTGATATCCTTCGTTAGGGTAGGTTGTTAGCTGGGTTAGCTTCTGGCGGCTTGGTCCCGCGGCTCGGTCCCGCGGCTCCGTTCCGTCAGTAACAGCCTTTATGTGACATTATATCTGACAGGGCCTCTTTTTTTGTTTTGTTTTTCAGGCGTCAATGCCACCTGCTCGCCCGAGGAGCATGGCTCGAGACGGGGACGGGAGCCACCAGGAGCTCCGTTTTATTCAATGCCCAGTGATGGATTTCTTGGTGCCAGACCACCAAGCTTGAAAAAAACAAACCGGCCACTAAAAAACCTGCTGTGGTCCAGTGGCACGTTCACTGACAAGCACTGCAATTTTAGCCTCGACAGAGAAGACTCGATGGTCCGAGCGTTGTCGAAGTGCAAAAAAACCCTTTCGATCCGAAAAGCTTTCGTTCCGAAGGCATTTAACACTGCAATTTTAGCCTCGACGGAGAAGACGCGATGGTCAGATCGTGCGTGGGGTTGACAGGGGGCGGAATGGGGAAAAAAAAAGTTGCTGCATGTAAACAATGGGACACAATTGGATTTAGCCGGAGTTTTGCCTTTTGTTTTGGGCCTGTGCGCGTGATCACATGACCTTTTTGCCCCGCGATTCCAATTCGAGTTCGAAGAGGCGACAGCCAAGTCGCAACAGTCCGCCGAGCCGTCATCGAAGCGATCGAAAATACAGTCAATACAGCCGAAAAAACGGGGTCGAGAATCGTCATGAGGATGAGGCAGAGGTGGCCGAGCCCGCGGGTCGTCTTCAACAGCACGCGCGACGCCAACTTCATCTGTAGAAGAAGTCATCCTAGTTACGAAGGCAGAATAACTGCCGGGCCGGCATCAAAGTGTTCATTTTTGGCAAAACCACGGAGAGGCGTTGTTTGAATGAATTGAGGGCAGCCGGGCTTAAATGCACAAGCGGATGTGTTGTTGTTTGCTAGCTTGTTCTAATCCATTGTGTTTTTCTAGTGTTGCTCTTCGTCTACATATTTTAGTGCAAATCTCCATACAACTCTAGTAGGAATTGAGTGGAAGGAAAAATCAGGTCGACCCACTTGTGTCCCCTAGCACTACTCCGTACTCTTTTCTTTTTTCCTCTCCGATCGCCTTGTTCTACGACGCATACCCTACACCCCGTACACATAGCTTCAATACAAGATGCTACTTTTTTTTTCTCGTCGCCTTGTTCTGCTACCGACATCCCCCGAACACCACGCAGAATGTAGCACACTGCACGATGTCGATCCGGTCGGTCCTGCACGTGAGATCCGATGGGATTCTGCATGATGTCAGATGTGATCCTGCATAATGACCTGGTGCGATCCTGCACGATGAGCCGGCCGGTCGGTCGGTCATCATCCGTCTGTTCACACAGATACAACCATTAAAGAATGACATGTGCAGGCCTTTCCTCTCGAGTCACTATTACTCCTTCCAAACCAAACTTCAAATTCCTAGATCCGGCAAGAAAGAGTCATAATAATATGACATTTCGCTCGTAGATCTCATCGATTGTTTTGATTTCTTATTATTATTATTATTCGCTTACTTTAACAATCGTTACAAATCATCACCATCAGCACTCGTTACAGATCACCACCATCAGCACTCGTTATGGTAGAAGCAGTCGTCTGGATCCAGGCGGCGTGCACTGTTCTTTCTTTCATGATGACTGTCGCTAACGCATTCAAAGGTCCAGAAGCCCTACTACGGTGGTGGCGTGAGAGGCGGGCGGGCGCGGAGACTCTCTATCTCGCGTGCCACCGTCTCCTTCTCTAGGCCCTTACGATTAAAAAAGAAATTCTCTTCTCTTTTTTATCGTCTTCATGAGGTCTGTATATTGATCGTTACATTACTTTGTTTATGCCTCTTTCCCCTTACCCCTTCGATCTCGATCTCTATCTCCAACGCTTCCCCCTTACCTTTTTTCTTCCTTATTATTTTCTTTTTGCACCTCCCTAGTCGCGGGCTCGGACGACGCACGTCGAGTGACAACTCAAATTCTCAGTTAGCCTATTCTCAGGACAACATTGCATCTTTCGGAATCGAGACTTACACAGAAGTAGGCGGCCGAGAGGGAGTTGGAGGAGGGTGCGCGGGTGAGAGGGTTGGAGGGCGGGAGGAGAGGAGAGGGTGGTTGCGTGAAGAGGCCTTGAGGTAAGTTATCCAATATTTTCAGGCAAGTCCTCCCCCCCAGCGCTGTTTTCTTTCCCCAGCGTTATGTTATTTTCCTACCGTGTTTTTGAATAGATTGATTCCGGTATGACGGCGTAGGATGTGATCTACATAACGACCGGATGCGATCCCGCACGATCCTGCAGATCTAATCATGCATGTAGTCGAGACTTCGTCTTTAAGTAGCCGCCATTGGGATTGGCATCGAACTGTTAGCCACAGCCAGGGTCAGGGTGATGACCAGAGCCGAAGCGATCAGCCGTCCTGCCGGGCGGCTAGCCAAGACTGAGCTGCTACACGACGAAGAAGCTCCCAACATCTGAGCGGCGATGAGCGCAACCAGAGGGCCAACGCGAGTCAAAACAACATCAACGCCAATACCACCACTATCATCACCATCACCAACGTCAATATCATCACCATCACTACCATCATCAACGTCAATATCATTACCATTACCAACAACGTCAACGCCACCATCACCACCATCACCACCATCACTCACGTCAATATTATCACCATCACCACCATCATTAACGTCGATATCATCACCATCAACAAGACACTGAAAGTCAAGCGCAGTTTCTTGCCCTATGACGATACTTGGGTTCCCAACTGACGATCCCCGTGCATAACTCTGAAGAGAGCACTGTCGAGGATGTGTGATTCGGAAGCGCTCCAACGGCATGCGACCAGCATGAAGCATCGAGAAGCCAAGGCCGGCCCTCACATCGACTCACAGATGAAAGATGAAGGCTTCATCCAAGACGATATTGCCGCCACTAAAATCGAACCACCATGCTATGTATTCAGTTGGTCTTCCTTATCAGCCTTCAGTCTAACCAAAAGACCATTCAAAATTGCGAACAGTAGCTCCTGGATCTTCTGAACGATTACATAGTACCTATTCTGCAAATCTCCCACCTCCTCCTACTGTATTACAGTCCCAAGGCGATCACCACCTACTCGGTGACGGAGCTGGTTGCCGCCACAATTCGGTCTATTTGTTCACAATCGGTGCTGCCTTGGCTTGAGATTATCTCCCCCACCTAGCCTTCTTTGGCTGATCAGTCAGTGGTCTCCATGTCGCCCTCCTCAACTCTCGGTGCTATCGGAAGGGCCGGCGCATCCCCCGGGAATCCGGTATCACAACGATGGTGCTTGGACATGGAGGCGTCCATCTCTAGCTTTCCAAGTGCAGCACAGGGCGCTGCTGCGGATTTTCCTGTCGGAGCACAAATGGGAAGGATGGCCTGCTAACTGAGTCGGAATCTTTCGGATTGTTCACTTTGGCCCGCTGGCAGGTATCATCTTTGCTGGTGACTCCACCAGAGACTTCGAGTTTGTTGATATGCCTCTCGGCACGATCCTCCTTACGCCGTTGAGCATCAGCATCAATTGCTAGAAGAGGCAACCCGGGCAGCGGTATGTCGCTAGCCGGAGAAACCTGCCGTGTGCGGCGAAGCTCGTCGCTGCCATTACCGCGCCCCTACATAATTAGTTTTCTCGACTGGCCTAATTGGTGCAGTCCTCCCTGACAGCCTCGATTCCATATTCCCCCTCGCCGGCCCCGTTAATTCCAGATTCATCCTATCTATCAACTAAGGCAAAAGGGAATGTGTACTCCATTAGTGCAGTCATTAATAAGGGCTTATAGGCTCTGATTGACATGATCATGTCGGCGTCTCTACCTTCAATTCCCCCAGGCCGGCCCACGGCTATCCCCGTTGATTCTTCCTCCGGACTTTGGGATCCATAGTCTAACAAGCTGAGGTTCGTAAAATAGTACCATATGATGACTATGTCGACTACAAGTCCGTCCTGCTGACATTGGGCCTGAAGATTGACGAGTTCTGTCCTATGCTACGAATCCAACTGTCGGGCGTGACCTGCGCCGGCATGAGCCTCGGCACGTACTACGGCACGCCCGACTAGATCAGCAATACCACCACTACCACCTCCACCAAGCTAGCGACCAGTACGTTTTAGTTGCGGCGGTAAAGGAAAGGGGGAAACCCCAAGGTCAAGACTATGTTCGAACATACTAGACCGATAGTTTCCCAGTCGGTTTGAAGAGATAGGCAGAGTCCTATATGCGCAATGACTGGAGCCTTAGCGACCTCGGAGGCCACAGTTGTACCACTCTATCCTACGGGAAGAATGGAGAGAAGGCTTTTATTTGACCGCGCCCGAAATGCCACCTCAGCAACTGGGAGAAGCGACAACAAGCAATTCACACACATCAATTTGTTCCAACTTAGGTAGTGAGCTAATTGCGGGAACTGCAATTATTACTGGATCTTTTCTATTGTTCGGGCTAGAAATGCCTCCTATCCCGTTACAATGTTCTAGGCCCAGGCCATTATGAACAAGGTAAGTGTACTACATAATGGCCTTCTTTTTATGGAGCAGAGTTATGCTAACTATTGTGGAATGATAGGGGCTGGAGGGTGAAGTGGCCGTATGTTACGTCTGCTTCCTATTTCACGTCGTCAAAGGATACAGCTAACACACAGAACCTGCAGACTCTCAACGAATTTATCAAGGTACATAGCATGATTGAGTCGGTCCGTTTCAGTCAAAGATGACTGACGATTTATGTGATGTTAAGGCGGGCAGACAGGAGATTGTCGTGAGTACTCAAGGCGATCAAACTGCGGTGTCCGCGATCTGATATTAGGTAGAACCAGAAAGCCGACGCCGGCACTGCCGCTGCTGCCGCTTCCAATGCCGACGAGGTAATGTTTCAAGGATCCAAGCATACTATGATAGAGTATGTTTACTAACTTTTAGCTATAGTAGGATTGAGGATGCTGCTGCTGTGTGGTGGGATGTAGCAACAAAGGCATAAATAAACAATGACGAACGCACAAACAAAAAAGAATAAAGCAAAATTTTCACAGGCGACAAGCAAATTAGCAAGCCGACGCCGCCACTGCTGACGCCGCCACTGCTGACGCTGTCACTGCTGACACTGCCACTGCTGACGAGGTAATGTTTCATGGATCTAAGCACATTGTGATAGCGTGTGGTAGGACTGAGGACGCTGCTGCTGCTCGACTGGTTCGGCGACAGGCTTGAAGGAACGATAAGTAGCAGTAATCTTAATCAAGAAACAAAGATGCACCAGCAATAAAAATCAGGGTTTCGGTATCATACACACACATCTATCTACTACGCGAGCAACTCACAGGATTACTGCGGTACCTGACAGGAATGCCGACATCGTGGTTATCACGGGGGAGGTCCGACATGCAGCATCTGCATCATCCGATCGTTGGTCGATATGCAATCCTCTGAGCTGGCTCAGATGGCTGGTGCTGACCGAGTCGAGGGCTGCGTATTCGGAAACGGCGAGCGCACTGGCAGTAACTACTGTATAGTATAATGTATTTCGCTCCTTTTTCACTGACGCTCTACTATTCGACTAGCTGACGCATCGGCATAGCACAGTTAAGCAGAAATATATCTTGGCTCCCTCGTCGCCACCGAAGTCCCTCCTCCACCCCTCTCTCGATCTTCGTTACCTCCAGGCTAGTGAACAACGGTCAGTGGTATCAGTCGGGACTACTGTGCAGAAAACGGACCCCAGTGACGGTGCTTTGGTCTTGCAACGTCGACTTGGTATCGATTGACTTCTCCGATCTGGAGCGCATAGTCGAGATATGCAACAAGATACCCATCTTCCGCAAGCTCGCCTAGGACCTACCTTAAGGCCTTTTCAAGTACTGTCTAGAACAAGGCTGACGACGACGAGAGATGGGGGGGAAAGTCCAGCGGACCGATTCGTGAGGTTGGAGCAGCAGCAGCAGAAGATAAGATCACCATTAAAACGACAATAACAACAACAACAACACCAACAACAACACCAACAACAACAACAACAACACCAACAACAACACCAACAACAACACCAACAACAACACCAACAACAACACCAACAATAACACCAACAACAACACCAACAACAACACCAACAATAACACCAACAACAACACAAACAACAGTAATAACAACAACAACACCAAGACTATCACTGCGCCAGCCGGGGTAGACCATTACCTTGTTCAGGTTCGTAATGAGCTAATAGTGATACGTACCGACCCCGCGTTGGTAGTCACGTGAGGAGCGGTTAAGCTTGAGAGCACCTGTGGGGCTTCTCTCAACCTTGCACCTTCATCCTTCATCATACAATTCAATACAATCCATTCCTGCAATAGCAACTTTCCGGCCCTTTGTGCCCCCTTTGGCCCTAGGCCCTATGGCCTCTGCCTCTTTTCTGTATCAAATAGCAATGGGTGGGACGAACGTCAAGGCTATCACTGTAACTACCCGAAAGCTGTTGAGGAACCAGATGACGTTTCCGTCTCCCTATCGGAAATACAACAGGCGGCTGACATCAATTTCTCATTTCTGATAAGCTCAAGATGGCCAATTGCTATATCTCAGCAATCCGGGATGGAAGAGCAGGCAACTCGACACCTTCATTTCCGAGCTAATAGCAAAGGGTGAGACGAACGTCAAGGCTATTACTGTGACTGCCCCGGTGGGGGAGCAGAAAGACGAGGTACCGGCGCCACACGGACTTGCTCCAGCCGGAAAGCCGGGCCCAAACGCCAACCCAGAAGGCCCAAAAGGGCATGTCGGCAAGCCACTCCCAAGCGCCAACCCAGAAAGCTCTGCCCTCCGCGGAAAGGAGGGAGTTTGAGAAAGCGACCAAAATGGCCGCCGACGGAGAATGGAAAGCTGTTGAGGAACCAGATGAGGAGCAGGAAAACACACCGATCCTGCACGATGCATCAGATGTCTCAGATGTCTCAGATGCTCTACTTCAACCTAGGACCATCCTAGGACCGCCCTAGGACCACCCTAGGACCACCCTAGGATTTTGCAGGTCCGATGCGATCCTGTAGGTGCGACAACGTTTTTTTTCCTCTCCCGGCTTCCTTACTGGTGATGCATGAACCATCATACTTGATCTCAGCAACGAAAGGTCAAAGTCTTGAGGAGCAACAGATCAACGGCTCGATAGGTCGAGGAGATTGGCGTCTTCAGGAGCAACGGCTCAACAGCTCGGGTGGTCAAGCATCTTTAGGAGCAACGGTTCGAGGGAAGGGTTGCCTACGGCTGGCGGTGTTTCAGTGCCACCAAGTCGAGCCAACAGCGTGAGGGATTCCGATGGCATCGTGTCTGACTTCCCTAAAGAGCGTGACTCTACCGATAAACGACATTCGACCAGCGCAGCAACTCCGGCAAAGGAAGATGGAGAAACGACAAAGCCATCTGAGTCCGAGAAGCCCAGTACTATCGACCGAGATCGGCCAGTCATCCGAAACTCAAACTGAAAATCAAATCACGGAAAATCAATTACGCCAAATTTCGAGCGAGGATAGCGACGACGAACGCATGGACGGGGCACTGCCACCCGAATGCCGAGAAGCCCCCGGCGATACCTGTGCTATTTGCATCGATAGTCTGGAGGACAATGATGACGTTCGTGGATTGACATGTGGCCATGCTTTCCATGCTGTCTGCATGGACCCGTGGCTGACGAGCCGCCGAGCATGCTGCCCGCTTTATAGGGCACCTGCACAATGTCGATCCGAGCATGGATGAAGTCTTAGATCCGATCCTGCACAACGCTAGAATTCGATGTTCCTGCGCGATGTTATATCCGATATTATATCCGATCCTGCGCGACGTTTGATCCGAACCCTGCACTATGTCTTAGATCCGATCCTGCACGACGTCGGATCTGACCCGATACAATTTCGGCCGAATCCAATCCTGTATGATGTCTCAGGTCCGATCCTCCACAATGTCCGATGCGATGTTGCACGGCGGAGGAAGCAATGCTGCACGATGTCTCAGATGCCTCAGATCCTGCACGTGCGATAACTTTTTTCCTCCCTTCGCCTTGTTCTCCCACGCACACGCCACGGTACCAACAGTTCGAATTTTGCTTGGGGGATAGACGAGACATGTGGCACACCGTATTCTCTGAGAACATATATGAGGAAATGGTAAGTCTGCATCATTGAAATCTCCACAAGCTTTTCCTCACCAAGACATAGGCCGAGCTTGTCTGGATATTCGGCCAAAGATTTGACTTCATCACTATTTTTCACAAGCAAGCTAGCTAGAACGTAGGGAGCCTCCAACATAAGGGTCATCGATCTTGAGGTCAATAACAACAAATACCGAGAGAGAACTGTCAACTCCAACCCCACACTAGATCCTTGGAGCTCTTTCCCTCGTGTCAATGCGTGGGATGAAGTGCCGGAGATTGAACGATATGTTGACAGTCTCCAAGAGCATCGTCGTCAAAAGAGCTCAAAGTGCATTATGCGTTTGAAAACGGGTGACAGAAGCGGTTTGCGCATGGGTGGCTTCAAGTTGACCAACTTCCCTACCGACCTGGAGCGGCCGAGCTTGCCAGTCACGCCGGCTCCAGTCTGCTGAGGGCCATTTTGATACGGGAATCCGGATACCGGCGAAGGTGAGGAACCACAACAGCTTCCAGCGGCGGAGGGAGTGCCTGCCCGGTCTGAATGGGCGTGTGTGTACGAGAGGCTATGGAGCCCCACAGACTGCCTTTGTGAGTTGGCTGATATGGTACTGCACAATAAGGACCATACGGAGCGGCTGCAACAGTCCGTTCCAGGGGGAGTTCTCAGTCCCCAACCAGTAAAAGGCGAGGTGACAAGAAGTATCTTGTGCAGCATGAGAAGTGATAACTTCGAACCTAGTTCTGCGACGAAGTCTTCGATCCTAGAACCCAGCTGGAGCGGCGTGGGAAAAGACGAGACGATTCCGCAGCGGGAGACCCCGTTGCTGCCGACCGAAGAGGAAAGGGATGTGCTCTGTCTGCCGAGTGCTCGAAACAGAATTGAGGGCGTGAAATGAGGTCGTGACTAGACTTGGTGGACTTGGGAGTAGGCGGCGACACAGGTGTCTGATCATCATGATCACCGCTTCCACTATGACGAAGAAGCCCGGCCTGCGGAATGCAAGCCTGAGCCAACTCCCATCCCAATGCATAATTGGAATGCTCAAAGGTAGACTTGATACCTTTCACCTTTTGCAAAGAAATACACGTGCTGACTCCAATCCTCCAAGACAACCGCCTCCTGTCGATTCGAAGCCCGAAGCTATCAACTTCTCTTCCACTCATTATGAAATGTTGCATCACACGGCTCCGTTCGTTCCTCCTGTTAGATATCCGAGTCCCCCCAGGAACAAGTAATACAAGGTGCCGAAGGAGCCTCCAGCTTCTTCATCACGACCGCCTCCTGAAATCTTCCCCTGGGAAGACATCAACCTCCGCCATTGAGAAGAGGCCCGGTATCTATGTATTCCCTCGCGCTTGAAATATTCAGAACCTTCGAAAATGGACCCCAAGCGACGGTTTCACTGCCGTCAAATTATTCTGGAAACAGCAAGACTGATTAGGCAACTGGCACAGAGTCTCAACAATTCATGTGTTCTTCAACGAGTTACAAGGTTCTCCCCCTACTGGTTTCACATTCGACTATGGGAACGGACTCTCCCGAAGTGCCAGACTGTTGTACGGGATAGCCCAGGTAGATAGAAGAATCAAGCATCTTTCATTTTATCTGACCGAATCATTGATCCGTTGGCTTAGTCGTGTGTGAATTGTACAACACGGACATACCGGCGGGCATCCAACATCGCACAACAACCTTTGTAGGATCGATTGAATCCATCGGACTAACATCATCGTGATCGACATGATTAACATCGCGATAATCAACGCCTCTACGGGTAGGCCATTGGCCCAGCTATTCGCTGCTGCAACCGACTGATACGTACCGACCCATGTTGGAAGTCACGTGATACAAGTTAAGCTTGAGAGCACCTGTGGGACTCTCTTGACCTTGCATCTTCATCCTTCATCATACAATTCAATACAATCCATTCCTACAATAGCAGCTTTCCGGCCCTTTGTGCCCCCTTTGGCCTTAGGCCCTATGGCCTCTGCCTCTTTTCTGTATCACCGACCTTGCGGAGACCCTGTCATCAACGAGCGAAACAATGGAAGGATCTTTGAACGCCGTTTTCAAGGACAGGCCTGGTGACGCCAAGGAGGAGCCGCCTAAGCTAATTAGAAGTGGTGGTTCTCCGCAAAAGGGAGGACTTCAAGGGATCCGGCGTATCTCTATGCACGTCTATCTAGACGGGACCGTGATGTTCTCCTCCGCGACAATGACTGCTGCGACGAAAGAAGAAGTTCCTCACCTCCGCCCCGATCTAGAGGTTACAGTGTTTTTCACAGCCTTGGAAAATGGCGATTCCTTCCTATGCTCTCCACGAACCGTTACGAGTACCGATGATTTAGACGACGTTGAGCTGAAGCGACGCTTTGGGGTTCTCCACGCCTACGCAGCCTCAACCGCCTAAGAGATTTGCTTGATCTGAGACATTTGCGCGATCTGAGACATATTGGGTGATCCGAGACATTTTGCGCGATCTGATCTGCACATTTGCGCGACCCGAAACATTTGCGATATCCGAGACATTTGCGCGACCTGATCTGCACATCTGCGTGATCTGAGACATTTGCACATTTGCCCAATCCGAAATATTTGGGTGATTTGAGACACCCAGGCTATCCGAGACATTTTCGGGTGTGATCTGCACATTTGCGTGATCTGCACATCTACGCGATCCGAGACACTTTCGGATCTGATCTGCATATTTGCGTGGTCTGCACATCCACACGATCCGAGACACTTTCGATCTGATCTGCACATTTTGGTGATCTGCACGATCTGCATAATGTCCGATACGATCCTGCACGACCTCAGATGTCTTAGATTCTGCACGACAGTTGTGATGTTGCACGATCTCTCAGATCCAATCCTGCACGAAACCTTGCTCACCTTGCTCACCTTGCTCACCTTGATCGTCACTGCGGTTGCCTTGCTGCCACTGTGAAGATGTCTCAGATCCTGCATGTTGGATCCAGCCTGCACGATTTCAGCCGAGTCTAATCCTGCACGATATAGATCCGATCCTGCACAATGATCGATCCTATATGATGATCGACCTTGCATAATAGATCCGATCCTGCATGTCTCGGACACTGCATGTCGGATCCGACCCTACACGATTTCGGACGAATCTGATCCTGCACGATAGATCCGATCCTGCATGATGATCGATCCTGCATGTCTTGGATCCTACATTTCGGATCCGACCCTATACCATCTCGGCCGAATCCGACCCTGTACGATATTCATCCTGCATGATGATCAGATGTGATGCATTGCATTGCGTGGAGGTGTGGGTGGACTGGCAGAACATGGCGACTGGTGCAACAACAAGAGTGTCGGTTGGATGACCTCCATGCATCACCAACTGGGAACCCAGCCTACCGACTAAAATCGTCCTCCCGATCCCAATAGCCCTGATCGGCTCGCGACGAACAAAAAGTGTCCAGACTTGTTTATACCTCAAGTACCTTATGTCCGTTAGTCATGAAGTTTGTGGGGTTAGTTGGAACCACCAGACCAACACATCAAAAACCGACCAAGCATACGAAACAGCTCCTCGAATATCCTCTCGTTGCCGAAGGCAGCTGTTGGTTTCCTCAGGTTTATGACCGCCTGCGGTCTCAGCTGTAGTATTGTTGGTACATTTTCTTGCTCGGGATGGATTATTTCGTCTTTCTAGATTTCCACGGCAGAAGGTCTTCAAGATCCTCCAGATGTTCATCATCATCTTCATTAACATTCATCATCTCGATGTGGGCGTTGTAGATGGAAAAGTCGACCTCACAGCCTACAATTTTCGTTTCGTCAAGCCAAATTTTTTTTTTTTAATTTAGAACAGCTTATCACCCAGCGCGCAACGGTTCGGCGCTCAACATTCTACAATTTACCTCCGAACATGGCACGCCTCAATCGAACACCGATATGCAAAATATGCCACCAGGTTGCAACCCAGATTTTGCCCTGCCGCCTTGAAATGCCGAGGACGATGGTTGGAGGCTAGATGATATCGCAGCAGATGGGCTAATGCCGCAACATATGAGTCAGATGAAAAACTCGATGTACCCCGATAGTCCCAGGGCGGTCCTAGGTAGAATTCGAACCAACAGCAGCAGACCTCACAGCAACGCGACTGCAGCAATAACTCTATGGGAATGCACAGACCCAGGCTTAAATGCAATATTACCCAGCATTACCCAGCATTGCCCAGTATTCCTAGCTACTGGACAGGTGTCCTTACCTAAGGAGCTCTGAACCTTCTAGTATGTCTCGGTGAACCCTCTCTCTAATGACGATGACCGACATAGCTCCGCTTAGTATGTATCGAGGAACCTTCGTTGGGAGGGTTCTGGCCGGCATAGCTCCGTACGAAGAAGCACGCAGGAACTGTAGTCCTCGTCTTGTGATGGCCCGGAGCCCTTCCAGGACGCTGCTTCTGTGAGATCCCACTCTCCGCCACAAGACTTACCACAATCTCGGCATAGTTCTGAATCTTGTCAGGATCTCTAAAAGAAACCCTCAGTCGCCCCTCCTAAACTAACCTTTTACCTTCTTCAGACTATTGTTGTAAGATGCAGTACTTCGCCGCGAGATATGCAGTCATCGTGTGATGTTCTGGAGTTTTCCCAGGACCCTGATACTGCGAGATCTTGTTCTCCACTACAAGACATTCAGCCACCTCACGATAGTCCTGAACCTCTCCATGAGGCCACCCACGACAACCTTGAGCCCTACCAGCGCGTTGCGGACGGCATTCTGATTTCCCCCTCTTCGTTCCCCAGGGCACTCCGTCGCCGCACCAGGTGCGGTTCAGTGCCCTACAAGACGTACAGCAGCCACACGACAATCCTGAGCCCTGCCAGGAAGGCACTGCTCTGCGACAAGATATGCAACTGCCTCGCAATAGTCCTGAGCTTGACTAAGTGGCTATTACTATGAGATCCCATTTTCCGCAAGATGTAGAGCCACCCTGCAACAGTTCTGAGCTTAATCAGGAGGTCACTGCTGGAAGACGTAACCTAGGTCTGGCGCCGGGGGAAGGTTCGCGGCCGCAGTTATATCCGGAAGGTCTGCTCCGGTTGTCTTCTGGCGACTTGTCCATCTCGTTCCACACAGTTCGGTCTCTTCAGCTCGGCGTAGCCGGTATTAAACAGTCGGAAGGAAGGATGTCATGTGTAGTGTCACACGTCACAGGATGAACAGGATACTGAGGTTAAACAAACAAGAAACAACCAAGGATAAATAGATCCAATTTCACGTAGCAAGTTCAGAATCCTTTCTTCATCATCAATAGATTAATCTAGCCAAGTTACAGTGCTTGCGACGACTCTCGTTCTATTCTATTGTGGCTCGTCTAAGAGCCGGCCCTCATAGCCCTAGACCATAACACCCACACCCTACTAGGTGTATGCAACAGGTCAGACAAGCACAGATGGGACAATGTCGGATGCGATGATGCACAGCACAGGTAATTGCAACTCAAGTTGTCGAAGTGAGCGCAATATTAGAAGTATATCCTACAGCAAATGCGCAGAAGAAGTTAGCTGGTATCGTATGTGACACGTATCACCTCAAAAAATTAATGTTAAGTGATACAGAAATGGGCACGTTTGCCTGCTAGCCTGAGACAAGGAGGTCGCGAGGGTTGAGACCGGATACAGCCTCTTCCGAAGGGCCTCAGAGAGGCCTTCGGCATCTAGGTAAGATAAATAGGAAGCCTTTCAGCCTGGGTAGTTAGAAGAATTAAGCATCTTTCATTTATCTGACCGAATTATCGATCCATTGGCTTAGTCGTGTGTAAACTGCATAATACAATTGGTGCATGCACAGCACAGGTAATTACAACTCAAGTTGGCAAAGTGAGCGCAATGTTAGAAGTCTATCCTGCAAAAAACGCGCAGAAGAAGTTAGCTGGTACCGTATGTGACACGTATCACCTTAAGAAATTAATGTTGAGTGATACAGAAATGGGCACTGTTTGCCTGCTGGCTCTGTATCTGCCTTGGTGCCCCAGGCACCAAGCTACGGCGCGGGGCACTTAAGGCCCTCGCCTCTGTCAAACAATAATGGAAACAATCATCTTCCTTCCTACACATTCCATTTCCCACTTGACAATATTCGCATCGTTAAGTCTACACATTTCCCTCCCAAGTTCGCGTATATCAAAGCAATCTTTTTACCCAAGCAGGGTCCGAAGACTTTTTTTCTCAACTTTTTTCTTCTTCTCAATTTCTTCCATCGCCTTTCATCCAACTTCAAACCTCCCAAGATTCAGTATGCCTGACATGGCCACATCCCCCAATCTTGCAGCTTCATGCGCGGCAAACGAACCTCCTCCACCTGATGACAGCTATCTGTTCATCGACAGGTCTCCAAGAGTCTATTCCGAGTACCGCATGAAAGAAAACGAAATAAAGTTGCTTGGCAACATGTCCATGACAGTCGCCGCAGGCCCTTTTGCCTTTGTAGGCGGGAGTTGGAGATACCGGGTAGACTGGTCGCTGCCATTTGATCGGTTGGCCTACCCGGGACTCTTGGGAATCTTGCCATCCGAACACAACGCAGGGAGATCTGTGGCCTGCGTTAGAGAATTTACGCTGGCGGGCTTGTGCTCATGCACGAACTGTCGTTTGAAGGCAGGTTGGTGTTGGATCAAGGGCAAGATCTACCACAAATCATGGAATCACAAATGGAGCATTCCAAGAAACGGCATTCCTTTTCGGCCTGGTGACGTCGAGCACCTAGTGCACCCCAGTCAAGACTGGACAACACATTGGGGCTGGGCAATCACCTTGCATCTGAAGAGTCACTCCTTACGCACTGGACGCCGAATTCCTCCTTTCATGTCTACCGTCAGGATTCTGATGAAAGATTTGCCAGGCCCGCAGCAGCAAATTACGCATGTATGCTGGGGAAATGAACACAGAGCACCTGAATTACGGAAAACATGGATCGATGGAAATGTTGTCGGTGCTGCTATCAATGGAGACGCGCCGGGACGATGGAAGTGCCACGGGTTCGTTGAGCCGGGCAACACAGAGTCTTTGAACCAGTGCAACTGGGTCGCTGAGGCTGCTGTTTATTACGAAAACGAAGCATGGCACGAACAATACGACTTTCGGTATTTTCTTTTGCCTGAGAACATTCAAATGTAAGTTTATGGGGGTTTGGTTTTTTTTTTTTGGGGGGGGGGGTTGGTCACGTATTGCTAACTAACTACGTTACAGGGCCGAAGTTGATCAGCGAACGGCTCAGGGACGATGCAAGAAGGTGGTAGTTTATCACAACGGGCTCGCGTACGGAAACGATATCACCGGCTGCAAGATTCAGCCATGGAACCTGGACCTCCGTCAGAGTTTCGGTGCCTTCATTAAGCCTTTCTTGCCAATCCTTCGAGTAGAATGAGTAGATCTACTGCACCCGGCCAACAGAGCAATCGCTCTCGCAGGGGAGGATCCCCTAGGCCTGGACATCCAGTGCAAGTGAACGACCAACAGGGCGACCCTTCTCCCCACTCAGCTGGCCACACTGACCACTGGTAGAAATGGACGTCGGCTGAGAGGGCATCTGGAATGGACGGCCCAGGGCAAGGGGGGAGGGGGGGCATGGAGGAACGGTTTCGCACTAGATCAGCTGGGACAAGGGAGTTTGGTCGGCAACAAGCGGTAGATGGATGGAGGAGCGGTTTCGCGCTGGATCAGCTAGGGCAAGGGAGTTTGGTCGGCAACAAGTGGCAGATGGATGGAGGATCGGAAAATGAGTTGCTGTGAGTTGCTACGATCCACATGATGTCGGATGTAATGCTACATAGTATTTCCAATCTTGCATCTGCTGTAAATGCTACCCCAAAGGCTACGAGATTGTGCACGGACAAAAAAAGACATGGCGCATCCAGAGTCGTATCTGTTGTTCTGCACAATTGCGTCTGATTATGGTGTGCAGCATCGCGATTCGACATTGACCCCGCTGCATTTCTTTCTGGGTAGGATTGGAGAAGGAAAAAAAAGGGTTGTGCGCGGGTGTGTGCCCCACATCCACGACCAATAGCAACACGCAGCACCCATTCAATGCAGCCCTAGACCTTTCCCCATGTTTTTCGCACAGCTATCCAGCATGGAGCCAATTTCCCCTCCCCCCCCCCTCAGCTGCTACCTATGCACACCTTCCACCCCCCACAACGTTTACCCCCCTCTACAGCAGGAATCTCTCAGACATGGTGTACAGATGTGCATTTTAAAAAGTCGTATCCCGCCAAGTATCGCGCAGCAAATTACAGCGCAGCACCGCGCAGCTCCCAACTTTTTTTTTTTTTTTTTTTTTTTCTCCATTCCTCTGTTTGCCTACCCCACACCCACACCCAGAAAGAATGCTCCGACTCCCCTACGGTGGCACATTAGCGAGGTTCGGTTCCCCGCAACGGTGCAAATGCAACTTTCAATTTCCACTTCCCGGATTTTTTCGTACAGCCGACGCATAAGTATTAATTTGTAACCTGCTAACTGGGTTTTCTATATTATTTAGCTAGTCTTCGCTTCGTTAGAGATATCATATAATACCTCTAGCTACTAACCCAAAACGCCACGAGAAAGTGCCAGCCGTCGTCCTGGGCCTCCACACATGGTTGTAGACCAAGGCTTCACTAGCTGTACTATCTAATTGAATAGACAAAGAAAAGCTATACGTGCGATTAATCTAATGCAATAAAGTCCTCAGAAGACCCCTCCTCTACAGTAATCGGATCATCTTGGGTTCCATCCTCCTCCACAGCAATTGGATCATCTTGGGTTCCGTCCTCCTCAAGTTGGATAGGCTCTTCTGCAGAAGTCCCTGGACCTTCTAACAGAAGTATCGGCTGAGAAGGCACAGAACCAAGGGCATTGCGTGCCGCGCCCACCCACTAAGTCTCTGTTGTTACACCCAGCAGCGCGGTCCGGCCACGTGCAATTGCCGCAGCAGCCACCGAAATGACCCGGAAGACGAATGCAGTACGGGAATGGACTTGCATACAAGTTCGGGTCCGAGCGCATCTTGTTTTCACAAGATGAACAGGGACGAGAGCAAGGAACACCTCGACTCTAGATGAGAAGGGCATTCACATACGAGTCTCGCATACTCGTAATCTGTCGAGGGTCAATCCGGCCCAGCAGCTTCTCTTTCTTCGCTTGTACGGTATCGTCTTTTCATGCCGTTTTCCCCGACGGATTTTTTTAGATGGAGGGGTGCTCCTTGTCTCCGGGGACCAGCAAGTATTAGATCGATCCGCTCTGAGTGCTCTGTTTAGTTCAATCGCCCTAATCACAAGGTTAGTATGCGCATTTAGATATGCCATGCGTGCGCTGCATACCGATGAGGGAAACTCCGTGGTCGACTTTTCATAGACCACCCATTGTTCCGGGCCGATGGCCGCCTTGAGGGCGGTATAGAGCGGGTTCGAGGTCCCACACAAACTAAAGGGGTAGAAAAAATCGGAGCTGTAGATTCAATTCCCCTCACTACCACAGTCGCTATTCGGATCTGAACGGAGTTTCTTTGAGTGAGGTCTGAGTAAGGTTGTCGATCCGGGGCTTGGGGGCATCTCCACAGATTGAGCTATGGCCCGAAATTGGTAGTGGGTAAGGGGGAAAGGGTATCTTGGAAGGCAGCCCAAGCAAGGGGGGCCGTTTCGACGATCCAGGCAAAAAGCGGAATCGTGCAGTGGTCCTCAGTGGGGGCGTGAGCGCTTCCGAGATGGGTGGGTGGAGAGTGCAGAGCTAAATCAAAAGTTGACTCGGGTGGCGTAATTAGATCGACATGATCCTGGTCGACGTAACGGGTCGGTTCGTGGTGCGTGCAGGAAACTAGTCAAGGTTGTCGCTGGTGCTGATCTGGAAGCTGTAATTGCTGCCAACTTCATATGAATACTGTCAAGTAGGAAATGTAATGTGTAGAACAGAGATGAGGGGGCCTCAAAGGCTCGCGCTGTGGCCCGATACCGGAGACACCAGGGCGGGCAGCTGCCCAGGCACCCAAGGCAGCTCAGGCAACAAGGCAGCCAAGGCACCAGCGCAGATATAAAAGGCAGCTGCCAGACGCGCACACTTTTTGCATCAGGCAACCTCTTACCCAGACCAACGTCCGAGCGAGACGATATTTTCTATCAAACCCGCTGCACATTTCATCATTCTTTCGATTCTACATCAAGAATACAAGTCTTGCTTCCACTTCCCCAGGTGACCATCATGAAGCTCGAGGACCAAGACGACACAGGTCTTGCTGCCATCCCCCAGGCGCCCACCATGAAGCTCGAGACCCAAGACAACACAACTCTTGCTTCCATTCCCCAGGCGCCCGTCATGAAGCTCGTGAACCGAGGTGGCGCGGGACTTGCTTCCATCTCCCAGGGGCCCGTCATGAAGCTCGAGAACCGAGGTGGCGCGGGTCTTGCTTCCATCCCCCAGGCGCCCATCATGAAGCTCGAGACCCAAGATGAGATGGGTTTTGCTTCCACCACAGGTCTTGCTTCCATCCTCCAGGCGCCCGTCATGAAGCTCGAGAACCAAGACTACACAGGTCTTGCTTCCACCGCCCAGGCGCCCGTCATGAAGCTCGAGACCCAAGATGACTCAGGTCTTGCTTCCACCACAGGTCTTGCTTCCATCGCCCAGGCGCCCGTCATGAAGCTCGAGAACCGAGGTGGCGCGGGTCTTGCTTCTGTCGCCCAGGCGCCCGTCATGAAGCTCGAGACCCAAGACCACACAGGTCTTGCTTCCACCGCCCAGGCGCCCATCATGAAGCTCGAGACCCAAGATGAGACGGGTCTTGCTTCCACCGCCCAGGCGCCCATCATGACGCTCGAGACCCAAGGCTCGACCCCATCTGAGGACGGAGAGGATGAGCTCGACGAGCCAGACACCATCGAAGAATGGCACAAGTTGGTCGATTTGATTCAAGAACAGACAAGACAATCTTTCGGACCAAGCCCTCAAGGAGCCGACTTCTCCACCGAAACTTTTCAATGGTACTGGCGAAATTTCTTTCAACTGCTCGCCAAGTCTGTCAGGAAATGCCCTAACGTCCCCAACTTCGTCACATCGCCGCCAGTCAAGAGATTCGCAATCACGCTCTTCGACGAGGCCCGTGTACCAGGGTTCCCCTGCTGCCTCCCGGCCGTGGAGCCAAACATCATTGTCGAGAACGAAGACGGAGTCACCAAGAACGACGTGTTGAGCGCCTTCATCAATTACATGTATGGAGACACGCTCCCGACGGTCAATTATTCGGAACGTAACACAACTCACATTCCGTCCGCGGGGGGGAGCTGTGCTTTGGTCTACGACGCGGATTGGTTGACCAGTGTTAACGGTGAATCGGTGAAGAAAATTGCCTGGGTGAGCTGGATGCCTCTGGAACAGAGAATCCCCAACGTCTTCCTGTACTGCTGCGGACCAGATCAGTTTCAGGAGAAGCTTGCGATGCTGGAGTAAGAGGAGAGGAAATCGCCAAGCAAGCTTTAGGGAGGGGGGGGGGACCCATTGGACGGGTAATACATTGGACGGGCAATACCAAATTAAAGGCTGAGTAGCAAGGCTGAGTAGCAAGGCAGAGTAGCAAGGCAGAGTAGCAAGGCATCAGATCATTATTAGATCGAAAAGGTAGCCGACCGCAATAAAAAAATTTTGTCACTCAAACTCCCCAAACTTCTCAAGTAAAGTCTCGGACTGCTGCAGCCGCCCCCCGCCCCCCCCCCGTTATGGTCCTTATTGTGTGCATGCAGTACCATATGCTGCATAATGTCAGATGCGATGCTATAGATGTGCATTTCAAAAGTTTGTGTCCCTACGCTAAAAGCGCCACCCAAGCGGGGGAGAAAAAGCAATTACCAACTGTCGATTCTTTGGGGTTTCCTTTGCACCATAAATAACTTTCTTATGCTAATGGGCTAAAACACTAAGCAAGTCTCTTAATTCTCATCTTCTTTCGTCAGTTTAGGCTTCCTCGTCAGCTTAGTCTTCCGAAAGCCCAGCTTTACGCAAGATCCTCCCAAACAGTAGTTGCTGAGATCTCAAATCCCTCCACGCTGAGCTCCCCCCCCGCAATACCAGCACATGTCTTTACGGTATGGAAATTCCCCTGCTTGCTTTTTTTTTTCTACAATGTGGCTAACTTTAGTGTCTTGGCAGGACATGACTTTTGAAATGCACATCCCGTACACCATGTCTGTACGTTATTGGGGGTGTTTTTTTTTTTTTTGCTGGATGCTGGGATGCTGTGCGAAAAACATGGGGGAAAGGTCTAGGGCTGCATGGGTGCTGCGTGCTGTTATTGGTCGTGGATGTGGGGCACACACCAGTACCCCCCACAAGCCCAGCTTTTCTCGCCGTTTCTCAGCTTTTCTCAGCTTTTCTCACCGTTTCTCAGCTTTTCAACACACCAACTTTTTTTTTTTCCCCTTGTCTGCCACCTACGCCCACCCCACACACCCCCCACAACATACACCCCACGAACGTACACGTCCAAGAGGCCGCGAAACTCGCCTTCGCGCATGACTTCATCGAGGCCCTGCCGCAGGGATATTACACTCTAGCTGAGTCCGCCCGCGCCAGTTCCCCCAGTTCCCCCAGCCCTCCCCTCTCCGAAAGCCTTGTTGAAACTCTGTACAACCATCCCAACATCAAAATCATATCTTTTACTGCCTCTGGCAGGGCACTCAACCGCAACACCGGCCTGCCCTGTGAGGTCGCGCCTGGAACCCTCTCATGGTCATCACGCGTTGGAGAGCGAGGTGGCTTGGCTCTCGGGAGGACAGAAGCAGCGGGTTGCCATCGCCCGGAGCATCATTTCGCAGCCGAAGATGCTACTCCTCGACGAGGCGAGTTGCGATATCTGACACGGTGCAGGATCGGATCCAAGGCTTCATGCAGTATCTGATGCATCGTGCGGATCCAAGGCTTCATGCAGCGCCTGATGCATCGTGCAGATCCAAGGCTTCATACAGCACCTGATGCATCGTGCGGATCCAAGGCTTCATGCAGCACCTGATGCATTGTGCGGATCCAAGGCTTCATGCAACACCTGATGCATCATGCGGATCCAAGGCTTCATACAGCGTCTGATGCATCGTGCAGATCCAAGGCTTCATGCAGCACCTGATGCATTGTGCAGATCCAAGGCTTCATGCAGCACCTGATGCATCTAGACTTGAGCATAAAACCCCCCTTACTCTCGAGTAGGAGCACATGGCAGTGACCTTGATAAGTAACACTCTTCTCTTCTCTTCCCTTCTTCTTCTCTTCTCTTCCTTTCATTCTTCTCTTCTCTACCCTTCTTCTTCTCTTCTCTACCCTTCTTCTTCTCTTCCCTTCTTCTTCTCTTCTCTTCCCTTCTTCTCTTCTCTTCCCTTCATTCTTCTCTTCTCTTCCCTTCTTCTCTTCTCTTCCCTTCATTCTTCTCTTCTCTTCCCTTCTTCTCTTCCCTTCTTCTTCTCTTCTCTTCCCTTCTTCTTCTCTTCTCTTTTCTTCCCTTCTTCTTCCCTTCTGATCGCTTGGTGCTGGAACGTAGCGGTATTACTTACCCAACATCAACCTTACTTCACACATCCTAACCTCACTTCACACATCTCAACTAGGTCGTTTGTTACCCAACACTGGAGAATTACCCAACACTAGAGAAGTCGATTATCACCTAATAAGTCGTTCGTTATCCAACACTAGAGAAGTCAATTATCACCTAACACTAGAGAAGTTATTCATTACCCAACACTGGAGAAGTTATTTATTACACAATACTGGAGAAGTTCTTCATCA
This sequence comes from Mariannaea elegans, assembly GCA_930272665.1. NCBI lineage: Eukaryota > Fungi > Ascomycota > Sordariomycetes > Hypocreales > Nectriaceae > Mariannaea > Mariannaea elegans. Next base: position 37,776 of record CAKNEU010000150.1, on the reverse strand, counting down.
CCCAACACTGGAGAAGTTCTTCATTACCCAACACTGGAGACTGGAGAAGTTCTTCATTATCCAACACTGGAGACTGGAGAAGTTCTTCATTATCCAACACTGGAGACTGGAGAAGGTCTTCATTATCCAACACTGGAGACTGGAGAAGTTCTTCATTATCCAACACTGGAGACTGGAGAAGTTCTTCATTATCTAACACTGGAGACTGGAGAAGTTCTTCATTACCCAACACTGGAGAAGACATTTGTTATGTCGACTGGGGAAAACATTTGTTATGCATGCTGCGGAAGACATTTGTTTTGCCTACTGGGGAAAACATTTATTATGCGCACTGGGGAAGTAAGTTGCCATGCGCACTGGGGATACCATTTCCTATGCATACTGGGGAAGTCATTTTTGTGCATACTGGGGAAGCCATTTGTCACTCAACACTGGGGAAACAGCGGAGACGTGGCACCAGACAATGTGTGTCGTGGCACCAGACAATGTATGTCGTGGCACCAGACAATGTGTGTTGTGGCACCAGACAATGTATGTCGTGGCACCAGACAATGTGTGTTGTGGCACCAGACAATGTATGTCGTGGCACCAGACAATGTGTATCGTGGCACCAGACAATGTGTGTCGTGGCGTTGTACTTTGTACTTGAAAGAGATACGAAGGCTCTTAAACGAAGCACTTAGAGCAGTCCTACCGGTCTGGAAGACAAACCCCTGTCCCAATTCTTTACAGAGAGGCAGGAATCCCCACCGCAGAGGTGCTTCTAGACGACGACGTTTTCCTTCGCTTCCGACTGAGACTAAGAACCGTGGACCTGACACCCCCTGACGGGACGAATCGACCGACGCTTAGCAACCCACGGGAAAGGTGTAGGCGGACTACAGCCTCTTAGGACAAGACCCTGACACGCAGCAAGACTCCTGCCATTGTTCCCACGACCAAAATACATCCCCCCCCCCAGATTCATCACATGGAAACCACTCCAGAACAAGACAGAGGCCGCAGCAGACTTCCGCATCTGGCTGACTACGGTGCCCAAGGACTACGCAATTGTTGTACGGGATTGCCCGGGACCTAGGTAAGATAACCTAGATAGCCTGAGACAAGGAGGTCGCGAGGGTTGAGACCGGATACAGCCTCTTCCGAAGGCCTCAGGGAGGCCTTCGGAATCTAGGTAAGATAAATAGGAAGCCTTTCAGCCCGGGTAGTTAGAAGAATTAAGCATCTTTCATTTATCTGACCAAATCATCGATCCGTTGGCTTAGTTGTGTGTGAATTGCACAACAGCAATTGTCTACTCAGACGGCTTCTCTAAGGCCACACTGAAATGCCCCGCCGAGCTCAACCTACCAAGACATACACTCCAACAGCTGCTTACTCTTCGCACGAGCCACGGCGATTTCCACTGGTATCACCAGAAGTTCAACCACGAATACAACGAGCTCCTGCTCATGCGGCAGGATTAGAACGCCCGAACACATTGTCCACTGCCTAAAGATACGCCCGCAACGATCACGCCGGCTGCGATTCAAGCCAGCCCCCAAATCACGCAAGGAATACTGGGGAAATCCGATCAGGAACCCAAAACAATTCGAGCGCTTCATCTGCCGTCCCAGATACTACACAGCCGCAATGTATAAAGAACTGGGCTCTGGGAAAAGCAGGGTGCGGCTGGCAAAAATGGTGGCCGGGAGGGGGGGTATTCTGACCCCGCGAACCCTTCATTCAGACGCAAGTCTTCTCTTAACCAAGTTTGCTAGCGTGCGAACCGTTTCTGCCTCATCCCCACGCTTCCTCCCCAAGTATCGGAGTGCAAATATAGGTGCGCCGCCGTCGCCTGCCGATACTCCCTTTCCCTGACTTGGAACCAACTTTGTGGACCTAACATGGCATTTCTTACACTAGAAAGTCTTGGATGTGGGAACCGCCACCGGTATATGGGCAATGTGAGATTGTTAACAAAGTCCTCCTAGAATCCTCCTGTTACCAGAGACTTCGCCAACCAGTCCCCCTCCGCCCAAGTCATCGGCACCGATATTTCCCCCCCCCCCCCCCATCCAGCGGTTGTGGGTATCGCCCAACTGCGAGTTCTGCATAGACGATGCCCAGCTCGAGTGGATCTGGCCGCCTGACCACTTCGACTACATCCACATCCACGACCTCTACGACAGCATCGGCGACTGTTCTGCCCTCTATAACAAGGCCTACAGCTAGCTTGCTCGATAGAACACCCCCACTGCTATCAACAACACGATGGACCAAGCAGGTCAGGAAGGGTCTTCCCGGTTCACCCTCGCAGGGTCCGGTAATTGGCATAAATGGATCAGCCATATCAGGATCCTAGCACAGTTCATGACATCTGGGATGCAATTGACCCAGAAGCTGACCCTCAAAGGGAGCTGCTAGCACGGCCACAGCTAACAGACATTGACCCAGACGCTGATGGGGTCGCTTCCCTCAACGCAGAGGAATTTGGCAGCCTACAATACCTGCATCGGCTCTTCCAAGCAGAGCAAAAAGCCCTAGCCGCACAAGGCTCGAGGCTTGGATCATGGCCTGGAGGGAGGTCCTAGCTGAGACTCAAGGGGTAACGTCCTGTTGACTTCCTCCAAGCCTCTCTGGACTTTTAGCCATGATACCCCAGCTTTTCCCTAGCTTTTCCCCAGCTCAGGAGTTTAGGTCTTTGTATTCGCTCAATAAACACACACTTCAGATTGTTTCCTTTACCCAGCTTTCCCAGGACAAGACTCTACATCGCAAAGCAAGAGACTCACCGCTGATCCCAACAACATGTCTTCGCGTCCCGACGAAACGGTGGCTCGGGTCAGCGAAGGATGACCATGGCGGCGACTACGACGCCACCAAGGACCTCTCCATCACTAAGCAGGCAGCCGACGAAGAACATGGTCTCAAGTTCCTCGACGCCTTCCGCCGGTACCCAAAGGCTGTCATGTGGTCATTTCTGCTCTCGACCTCGATCATCATGGAAGGTTACGACATCGTTCCATGTTCTTCGCTGATTACACAGCCATCCTTCTGGGAAAACTACGGAGAGTACCAACCTGACAGTGACACCTGGCAGATCACTGCGTCGTGGCAGAACGGTCTGAGCAACGCTGTCAGCGTCGGCACTATTATTGGCGCGTTTGCGAATGGCTACTTCACGCACAGGTCTGGCTATCGCAGGGGCTGGACCATCCAGACGTCTCGGGTATTCGACCTACAAGACATTTCCTTCAGGCTGTAAGCTCTATCAACCCTAGCTTTTCAACCTTCTGGATGAAGAGGATAGAGGAATACTCCTTCCAAGGCGGAATCAGTTGGCAAGACAGGGTTCCTGACGGTATAGCTATCAGTAATATCTTCGTGAAACAACAACCTAGGGTCACAGCCACAGTCAGGGGCAGCTTTTCTAGCTTCCAAGGGATCTCTGACGGCTCCCGGAACAGCAAGGGAGACAGCTGCAGCCCCAACAGCCGGATCCACTGGATCCGGACCTCCGAGAGGAAAGCCGGAATGCCTCTGCGGCAAGCAGCATTATTATTCGGAATGATATTACTAGCTGACTCAACAGAAGGTTGAGCTACAGCTTGAAGACCTGGCCATCAAAGAGAGGGAGGGTTGAAAGGACCCTCCAAAGGCGAGGAATTTCCCTACAGCTAGGGACCGAAGAAGTCATCAAAGGCACAGCTTTTGCCGGGATGCAACTGTTATCCCTACCCAAGCCGGCTTTACAGCTACAACAATAGCCGCGGCAGCAGCTGCAGTTATCATTTCCGTAGCCCGAGCCTACCCGTTGAAGGACTCCTTTATCCTCGATTCCGGGTCAGACACGCACATCTGCAACAACCTAGGCCAGATGACTAGGCTCGAACCTATTGACCAAAGAGAGGCCGTATTCACAGGAAACAGTCAGATAGAGATCCTCGGCTATGGTCAGCTTCTTATGCATCTTCAAGGCGGGCTTTTCCAGCTAACTAACGTAGTTTACATCCCAAGCTTCCACACCAATATTGCATATTTGGACCGTTTCCTAGCTAACGAATACAATTGGAACCCGGCTACGGGGGCTGTGTTCGAAGAAGCTACCCAAAAGACCCTACTTCACACACAACGAATCCATCGTCAACAAGTCATCGAATTCAACGAAGTCAGACAGCCGGAGCCGCAGCCGCAGCTGCAGCAGCTATCCCTAGCCTTCGAGCTAACTTCACAGCCGGGCCAACAGCTATTCCGGTTGCAACGGCGTTTTCGACCTCTCGAGAACCGAGGCCACCACAAACAGCCGAGGCGGCTGTGTGGCATCAACGCCTAGGTCATCTCAATGCCGCAGCCTTGGAACACCTTGTTGAATAGACCACAGGGGCCCGGGACCTATTCAAACAGACTGTGAGTCATGTACCCTAGCTAAAGCGACTAGGAAGGTCTCGAGAAGGTCCCCACAGACAGCTGCAGAGAGACCTTTTTACCGTATCTTTATCGACTTATTCGTCCTCAACCGCAGCTACAATGGCTATATAGCCGCAGTCCTGGTCAACACAGCAGTCGGTATTAGAAGCCCTCGAGGCCCTAGAAGCCGTCTTCAACGGCATTGCGGACTTCGGATCTGCAAGATCCACAGAGACAACGACCGTGCCTTCGGCACCCAATACGATGATTGGGTTAAGGATAAAGGGACTGAAGAGGAATCCTCGCCCCCTTACAAATCTGCTCAGAACGGCCCTGCTGAACGATTTGGGGGTAATAGGGACCAAGGCAAGGACTATGACCGTAGGAGCCCACCTTCTGGAAGACCTTTGGTCTGAGACTTGGAAAGCTGCTGTGCATTTATATAATAGATCGCCGCAGCAGGGATCAGACTGGAAGACCCGTTTCCAACAGCTACAGCTGTGGCTCAAAGCTAACGGCCGAGATAGGCTACAGCTAGAGAAACAGCCAAATATCTCACATCTCAAGGCTTACGGCTGCAGGGCTTATCTATTGACGAAGGAAGCTCTACAAGGCACTCAAAAACGGGCTCTCAAGACGAACACCCACAGTGAAGTCGGCTACCTTGTTGGCTATGACTCAAGCAACATCTTCCGTATCTGGGTCCCGGAACAACAGGAGGTCCGACGGGTCAGAGATGTGACCTTCAACGAAGACATTCTATGACCTCAATTTTCCTCTTGTTGTAATAAGATGGGTAAGACGTTCAAAATCACCCTTGGCTCGCGCATGCGGGATCTAATGGACGAGGCGGGCTTCGTCGACGCCCCTGAGCGGAAGTTCTGACTTCCCATGAGCGCCTGGGGCCTCGATCCCAAATTAAAGGAGACCGGACACTTTGTGCAGATGTTCATAGACGGTGGCCTTGAGGGGTTTGGGCTATTCCTCTTGACACATGTTATGGACCGGGAAATATGAGGGGTGCCAGGTCTTCATTGCGCAAATGAGGCAAGCTCTGAAGAATAAGAAACTCAACCTTTACTACGAGATGTAAGTCACATGCGTCATATTGCCTGCCGCCCAGATTCTTGCGTTTACGCGTGCTAACTAATTTTGGGATTAGGACCTTCAATTCGCAATTCTGAACCACAAGAACGAATCTTCTCCGAGCCCATGCCATCGAAACCAACCAAAAGAAGGGCGCTTACAACGTCCTCTCCACTGTCAAACCTCGCACAGTCGATGGCGAACTCAAGCTCAACATAAGCGTCGAGCAGGTTCAAATGATCTTCGCCCAACATCCCCTAGTCAAACGCTTCTACAATGAGAACGTCCCCAAGCTCTCCGAGGCTCAATTCTGGTCTCGCTTCTTCCTCAGCAGGCTACCAAAGAAGCTTCGGGGTGAACGCGTTCATGGCAATGATACTACAGATCAGCTCTTCGACAAGTACGACCCCGTTGAGAATACTCAGAGCACCCAGAGCAAGATTATGGCACAGCAAGTTCTATGCACCATTGACATTGAAGCCAATGAGGAAAACCAGGGTGGTTTTAAGAGTGGAAATGCCAAGGATGTTGAGATGCGGCCTCGGGCAAATATCGCCATCGTCAAGAGTCTCAAGAGCCTTAGTGGGAAGATCATGGCCAATGTGGCTCCCTCAGACTCGAGCGCCGAAGACGCCAACGAAGTGTACGACACTTACAACCAGTTGGCCCTCCGTGATCTCGGGCGATGCCAAAGAGCATCGTATCATGTTAAGCGTCAAGGAGCAGAACAAGTTCTTCTCCATGATGAGGGATTCTGCTCCTTCTAAAAAAATCTCTCATCTTTGCAAAGCAGAAGGCCAGTAGCGTACTGTTTGATATCCAAGGCAACCCGGAGACGCTTGAAACTGACGGTGCCGGTGGCATTGACCTCCATGTGGGCATAGGTTTCAACGACGAGAGCGACAGCGACGAAGAGACGTCGAAAAGGCCTCACGTGGGATCCCGAGCTGCCATCACAGCAGCTGATAAGGACGACGCTCTGGGATATAATGGTAATTTATTCTGTGAGAACCTTCCTGGAAAAGTACTAATAGCATCCTGCAGCCTAGGATATCTTCTAACTACCTCAAGCCCAACCGCCCAACTTGTCTTTCCTTCCTGCGTGGAGAAACGAGATGCTAAGGAAATTTGGAGTCCAAGAGCTCTCTACGAAACTCATGGCTCTGCTAACTAACCCTTTCGAATCTGAACCGAAAAATTCTATTTCACAAGACCAAGTCCGACCGTCGCAAGAGACAACTCGAGTCACCCATCGTCACTTAGATCGCCCGAATTCTCCATCTTCATCTTCTTCCGCATTGTTACAACTCATCTCCCTTAGCCTACTATAAGGCATTTCATCCTTGACATCAGACCGTATAAAGCCAGGAAGGATCCCAACAATTCAATAAGACTCTCAAGAGTGGGCGAGTCAAGAGGGACTCTCTTGGCACCTTTGAGCCTGAGCGAAGAGACCCGAAAGGTCTTGGTGTAATATCCATTCAGGGCGATGCTGGACGATGCTGGACGATGCTCTTTTTTTTTTTTTTTTTTCCCGGCCTATGTTTTCGCACAGCATCCAGCATCCAGCATCTTTTTTTTTTCGCTCGAATTCGATTCTGTACGGTGTCTTAGATGCGATCCTCTGCACCATGTCTTGGATCCGATTATGCATAGTTTATGCATCTCAGGTCCGATCCTGCACAGATTGGACTCGGCCGAAATCGTGTAGGATCAGATATAGTATTGAATCTAAGACATCTGTGTATAATCGGATCCAAGACTTCGTGCATGGTAGGATCGACATCGTGCAGGATCGGAGCTAACATACAGCATCTGAGACATCTAAGACATCGTGCAGGATCAGATCTCACGTGCAGCATCGCATCCAATGTGTACAGCTAGCAGCATTCTCAGGCTTCTTCTTCGACGACTTCTTGCCAGGTCCAACCTTGGTGGGAATTAGAGTGTTTCCGGCCTACATCTCCGATATCGGCCGTCCCGTGAAGACACCGGTATGGCTGAAGCATGCTCTCGATAACACCTGTATCCCCCCTCGATCAGTGCGAGCATTGCCGTGACGGTGGCGGTGGCCTCCTCCAACTCTCTCACCTCCTCGGAGAATCTCTCCTTGTGTTGTACGGGATTGCTCGGGACATGGGTGAGGTAACCTAGATAGCCTGAGACAATGAGGGAGCGAGGGCTCGAGACCGGATGCAGCCTCTTCCGAAGGCCTCAGCGAGGCCTTGGGTATCTAGGTAAGATAAATAGGGACCCTTCCAGCCCGGGTAGATAAAATAATCAAGCATCTTTCGTTTATCTGACCGAATCATCGATCCGTTAGCTTAGTCGCGGTAAATTGCACAACAGTTAGGGAATTCAATTAACATTGAGCGAATTCGATTAACATCTACGCAATCCAACATCCTGCGAGCTCCGCGACGGCCAAATCTTTAAAAACGCATCTCCGATGTTTCCCCCTGAAAATAGCATTTCCGTCTGTCCGACTGTTATTCCAGCTCTAACGGCAGCTCCGCCTGTGTGGCCGGGATGCCCTCCTCCACGGCTGAAGACGACGTCGCCGATGCCCTGCACCCTCTGCCTCGTCGAAAAGAGGTCTATTATGTAGGGAAGTTGTGAGGAATTGACCTGCTATGCGTACGACGTCGGCTACTCCAGCTGCCACCGAGCAAAGTAGGGTAACGACTCCTGGTGGAGATGAGGCTAATGCTGTATTAGTATGTCAACCCTTGTCATTGACAAACGAACCTTGTCGATGTATCAAAGCCCGGCAAATGAACCTCGTTTATTATATGCAAAATTCGCAGCTGTTTCTCTCAATAACATCATTACATCTGCCTCCAAGGAGAATTTCACAACTCTCTCTCAGCAACTTCCTGACATCTGCCCTTGAAGAAACATTGACAACATCCTCACAACGCCCTCAGAACATCCTCATAACGCACTCACAACATCCTGACAACATCTTCACAACGCCCTCACAACATCCTGGCAACATCTTCACAACGCCCTCACAACATCCTGACAACATCCTCACAACGCCCTCACAATCCAATACGTAAGTACAGCCAAGATAAGGCCTTAGAAATACTTACTAAATGAACATTTAGTTATTTAATCTCCAGGCTACAACTTTAAGACCTATCAAATGAAGCTAAGATGAAAATAAGCAATCGGTATTATGGAGTTTCTATTGCATTTACTAATGACCTCAAGGATGTTAGTATGGACAGGTGGGAATCTGGCTCAGGCGACAAGGAGCTTAAGACAAGCAGCCTAGCCGTTGGTTATTTATAGCGCTGAGTTGACCGGGGCCGGTGAGGATAGCGAGGTGTAGAGAGACATAGAGAGAGATATAGAGGACTATACCGGGGCCGATGGCGATGAGGAGATTGATCACGACGAGGAGATTGATTCCGAGAATGAATAGAACAACCCGAGGCTGGCTAGTGGCAATGTATGCGATATAAAGAAAGACCTAGAACCGAACTCCTTTTCGCCTGGTGCTTTAGGAAGCAAATGGATTGTGTACTTTAGAGGCACGGTAACTTTCATAATTTGTGGCAGGTTCCTAATATCACTGTTATTTTCTAAAAAAAAAAAAGAGATATATCTCATTTGTATAGAATTAGATCCCGACATACAGATCCTAACACGACAACATGGCGACAGGTGAGAAATATGCTGCATTACGGTAAGTGTTGAGATGTCCCGGACATCTTCTTCCGCTGTGGCTTACAGTGGGGCGATTGTAAGCACTAACCTGAGGGCCCCGGATAGCTTCGTATCCGTGAGGGGTTTCTTTGTTCGCAGACCCTATAAAGCTTCTTATTGCCTTGAATAACGAACCTTCCTATTGTCTGCTTACGGTCTTCAATTGTGATGATTATCACGAGCCTGGATGATGTTGATTTCCTTTGTTCTGTGACTGCATGCAGATGCCGAAAATACGATGCAACAATCCGCTACACAGACAAAACGCCACACAGACCAGACGCCACACGAAGAGGCGGGACGAATTGAAGCCACTCACTTGAAAGTCACGTGAACAACGCTCTTGTCGGACACGTGACTGTTCGAGTGTTACGGCCCGAGTTGACATAAGAGATCAATTCACAGATAAATTAGATATATTGATAAGGGGCTTCAAAGATGTTCAATTGATTCAAAGCTTCCTTGCTTCAAGCTGTTCTTGTTGCTTGTAGGTGTCAGGGTTCGAGCCGGAGGGTTCGGCTCGAACCCCTCATTTATCGACATCTATGACGAGACCACCCAAACCTGCTGACTCATCCGACAGCTCTATTTATGCCTCGCGCGCTTCGACCCCGCTCTCTCACTTTCCACTATCAACCGCCGACTTCGCCCTCTACTTCGCCCACTCAAGCACCCCATTCTAGACAATGCAGATCGAGGCAGAGAGAGCTCTGGCTCACAACCACCCTTGCTCGTTCCGTTCGTCGACCATGGCCTCTCCGTCGGAACCCGTCCAGTATTGATGCAGACGAGAGATCCCCTCTCCTTACTAGTCCGAAACCACGCATCCGCATCGGCGGCTCTAGTGCATCCAGATAAACAAACACATCCACTTCCAGGGAACAGAGCTACACAGGTATGACACTCGAGAGTCGCTTGATATCTTCCATCACCTCTAGCTCTCAACTGATCCAATTCTTTACCAAGGTAGGATATGGTTCCCGACACCACAGCCGACACCCGGCATGGGGACAACGAGTAGTACACGCCCTTTCGGACCGTCATGAGTCTGCCAGCTCCCTACTCGCCCACGCTACACCCGCGGCAGAACCCCGCAGCGACCATCTACCCTACAGCAACTCTGCAGCCAGATCACGTCTGTTGACCATAACTTACGAACAGTGGAAACGTCCACGGGGATTGGGGCGAACCACTGCTAGCCATAAAGCCAACCACCGGCTTTGGTTGGGTAATCAAGGCCGATATAAAGGGGTCGTCCGTCCTGATTGAGGATAAACAGACGCGGCGAAAAATTCACCAAACTTACCGCTTGCAGTACCTAAAGGATTTGTCCTTGCCGGAATTCTCAACGATCCAAAATTTTCCATTTTCAATTCCCTCATCTTCTTCAACCAGGTCGACATTGTTCAGCACCTCCAAGCAAATGCAGACATTCTACTTCTACCTAGGACCACCCTGGAACCACCTAGGGCCACCCTAGGGCCACCCTGGGACCACCCTAGGATTTCCTATCCTCCACCCGGAAGAGACCCCGATTTTATCAAAAAAGCCAAGAAGATCTTAGAGATCGTCTGCTACAATTGCAGCAAGGTGTTGGCCAATAAGAACAAGGACGATGATACGCACGTGGATTGAAGCCTGAGGCAATAAGCAGCCCGCTCTCCGACAAGCAGCCCTCCAGCTTCTTGCCGTCTCTGATGTCGTGCGTGCCCCGCCTCTCTCAAACAACAATAATGACTGCCATCCATCCTCAGATTACATTTCTCACTTAACAGTATTCGCATCAACAAGAGTGGCAGAATAAAATTCCCGGAGACCAAGCTCTACAAGGTGTCCCTAGACAGGGGTTTTGTCTAGAACAGTCAATCAGCACATGCGGGTAGATGTCCTGCATTTCTCTCCTCCCTGCCAGTATTTATCCCCAGCTCATACGTCGGCGTCTGCACATGAGTGTATTTTTGACCGGGGAGCCGATGGCCGCCTAGCAGTGGCAAGCAACCATTCGTTTCAAACCTTCAACTACGCATACGCAAGCTCGACGACGCTGCTGCACTATGCATACTGGGCATTGCTGACACCGAAAAATTCTTCACCGCACTTACCTTGCTGCTGCTGCTGCTGCTGCTGCAGATGTGCTGTTAGATGCAATCCTGCACAATGTCTTGGCTTGATTTCTCAGATCCGATCCTGCACATTTGCACGATCTGTAAATCTTCGCAATCAGTTCCTAACCATTGTAAGGGAGGCATTTCAAGATAGGAATATGGATGAAAATGGAGAGTTTTCGGAGCCCACCCGCCGAGATCGTGGACGTCTGGTCGTTACATATGAAGGGGCCGATCCTAACGACTTCGTCGATGAAGAGGCCCAGCTAGAACTGAAATAACCTCTCCGGTGACACGTCATCGCAATCAAAATTCCTAAGAGTCAGAACTTCAGCGAACCCACCTCTGATATTAGCGACAGTAGTGAATCTCGCCCCTCCACGGCTTCGTCACACACTGCAGAGTCTTCTTACTCATTCTGACTTGAGGCCCAGAAGCGTTTCCAGGCCTCGGCGAAAACATCTTACGGGTCTTCTTTCCCTAGCAGTGACCCCAGCTGGAAGGGATCCTCCAATGAATCAAATAGAGCCACGGGCTCATCTGACGAGCTTCTGACCTCGTGATGACCCCAATGATACCGAAGAGGCTATGCAAGCGCTTCCCAAGATGAGAGGCAAGCGAACCGAGGCCGCTATTACTGGTACTGTCGCTACTGCCGAAGCACCCACTACCACACCTACTGCTCCAACTTCGGAGCCAACCCAACCACAAGTAACCCCAACGTCGAGCCGAAACATCTGTGCGATCCGGTACATTTGGGTGATCGTAGTCGAAGTCTCTCACCTCTGCCTCGATCGAACAAACACTCTCGTGACTGTGTTTTCACAGCCTTGGAGAAATAGCGATCCCTTCCTACGCTCTCCACGAACCATTACGAGTGCCGACGATTTAGACGAAGTTGAGCTGAAGAGATGCTTCGAGATTCACTGTCATACGAATTACAAGGAAGGTCAATTTTGAGGTCATAGAAGCTCTCGAAAGAATAGGATACCTCCACCCGCTGTCAGTTTCGATGCTGGGTGAACAAATGGCAGGGACCACGGTCAACACGTCTGCAGTTGAATTGATTGCCATGACAGTTGCGACTCCTGCGCCGCAGGCTCTTCTAGTCGGCCGTCCAGCCCGATATTGATTGGACTTTAATCGGTTCACGCTTCCTCGGGAGTGAGTCGAACCGGGCTGAGACCGGGGCAAATCGTTGTTTGACAAGGGCAACGACATGTTCATGTCTTACGGTTTGTGGGCTACTACTTTCGGCATTAAAATGTTTGACAAGCCTCAAGGGCAACGACATGTTCATGTCTTACAGTTTGTGGGCTACTGCTTTCGGCATCAAAATGTTTGACAAGCTTCAAGGGCAACGACATGTTCATGTCTTACGGTTTGTGGGCTACTGTTTTCGGCATCAAAATGGGTGTTTCCTATGCCTTTTTGATTCTGTCTTTTCATGACCTGATTGGGTATTTGTACATCATGAACGTGTTAAGCTGTCTTGGAGGCTATCTTTTCGGAAACATTCTGTGTCAACATCAGCCAACCGTTCTTCTGTTTCTGATGTTCTTCACCGAATGTTATTTTCTTCTTTCTTTTTGGTACGTCCTTCTCAACACTTAAATTGGAGGGAAATCCGATATCTGTACATCATAAACGTGTCAAGCTGTCTTGGAGACTATCTTTTCGGAAACATTATGTGTCAACATCAGCCAACCGTTCTTCTGATCTTAATGTTCTTCACCGATGTTATTTCTTCTTTCTCGATACTTATCTTTGGTACGTCCTTCTCAACACTCAAATTGGAGGGAAATTCGAGGTCCGTGATGTGACCCGAACAAGGCCGAAAGTTTTTGAAGGGACTTTCTCCCTTCTGTTCTGCGTTCCCTCTCTCTATCGCACCACAGACTTCTCAAACTTCTTTTCCTTTTGTATCAACAGTCTCCCTACCTTTCAAACGCCAGCAAGCGGCGCCTACGTCGTCCTCAATGAGAAAAATAGGCCCTCAGTAACTGCTCCCCGCTCTGAGAAACCAAGCCCAGCCATTTCAACGCAAACCAATAGCCCCAACAACGCTGGAAGTAGTGCTGCTTATGTTGTGCCTTCTCAGCTGATTGTTGCTTCTGACCAACTCTCCGGAGACCTTCTGTTGTGCAATTCACACGACTAAGCCAACGGATGATGATTCGGTCAGATAAAATGAAAGATGCTTCCTTCTTCTATCTACCCGGGCTGAAAGGCTTCCTATTTATCTTACCTAGATGCCGAAGGCCTTCGGAAGAGGCTGTATCCGGTCTCAAGCCTCCCGACCTCCTTGTCTCAAGCTATCTAGGTTACCTTACCTAGGTCCCGGGCAATCCCGTACAACACCTTCTCTCTGTCGACTCTTGCTTGCCCCCTCCACGTCAACACCACACCATATCCTGCGACTTTCACGCTCACAGTGCTCTCCACTTCCAAACCAATAGCCCCAACAATGCTGGAAGTAGTACTGCTTATGCTGCGCCCTCAGCCGATTGTTGCTTCTGACCAAGGCAGATGGGTCGAGCATCGCCACCGCAAATGGGGCACTTCCAATCGTCCACCAAAGACGGCTCACTTTCTTATTCAATTATGGTTCTTCCCTTTTCAGTCTGTTTTCTCGGACGCGTCCGAAACCAGTTTTCCAAGGTCAAACATTCGAGATGTTGACAATCCACACCTCGGACCGGGATATGTCGTGCACTGAACGGATCTGTCAGAGCTGTCCTGGTTCGCCGCCATCTTATAGGAGCCAGCACTGGCGATCAGATAACGACATCTCTCCTGTGAGCCGTAACTCTGCTCCATACAACCCGAACAATGACATCGCTTTGTTGCCAAGGAAGAGATTCCCAACACCTCATCCATGATGACAGGCTCGTTCGAGTCAAGTGGAGTCATGCGCCTTTTGATCCATGGCTGGAGCTCGGCAGAGTGCTCTTGTCAAATGAGATAACAGATCTCTTTGAGCAGACTTACTCTCTGAGGGTCTGAGGGAGAACCTCATGGAGTTTTTGACGATGCGGTGGCTATTGATGGTGGGGAGTTTAAGTTGCACGGTAAGGGCAACGGTTCCATCTCCAGTCTCGCCAACGCCCTCCGCAATGTTCACGTAGGCCTGGATGTTCGCGGCTATGAGTAGCACGCCATTGGTGAGGGTTGCGATGTCAAGGCCGCCACTTATATTCCCCTCATTCCCCTGGTGGAATATTCTTGCCCCCTTTGGTTGATCCATGAAGGTTGACAAGAAGGCCATTATTCACGTCTACCTCGCCACTAGCAACTGCTTCAGACGAGCAGTCTTCTACTTTGCTACGGAAGAGACGCTGGAGCTGGCTACCAGCTGCGCCAGGCTGGTTCGCTCTCTGACCAATGATGACCCCGAGCAGCGGTGCACCGAATGGGCCTTCGAATTCAGCTCGGAGACCTTCTCTGGCACCAATACCTACTTCCTAATCCAAGTCTGAGGCCGCCAAGGATGCCCCTGGGAGCTCTCAGTCGAGAACCCCATTATCTTCTACCTCCCTGCTACCGTCGAGATGTCTACCCCAACGTCTATGCCGATCAGATTGAATACTTCTGCCGCAACATCACCGAGCTCGGCGTTTCCCACCACTCCCATAATTACAGAGGCTGCACCGTCGCCGCCTCTGAGCTGGCTCAGACCCTTTACGTCAGATGTTGATTGTCAGATGGAGCCTTGGGTTGGAGCCCTCCGAGCCCTCGGGTAGATAGGGCTGCAGGCCAGCCCTAGGCATGTCCCACTTCCCAAGTGAGGATGAATACGACGGCGACAATGACCGAAGCACCATCTTCTGGAGTATCGCAGGTACGATACGTAGGAACAGGAGCATGAGCAAAGGATCCTCACTGTTACCATATGATGAACACCCCGAAGGAAGGCCTCGCAGCCCTATGCACCCAGTGCCTCTAACCGAAATCGCGACTGCGTCTTTCTCTATGGACTTTCGTGAGTCGTTGTTACCATCGATAGTCTCCTCTCACCTTTCAAAATTGAAGAATCAAAAGCTACAAAAATTGGAAGCTGGGATCATTGAGCGCTGTCAAACCATTAATTTGCTCCGACAAGACTTTAGCCATACGACATACCAGCTATCTGAAACAAAGCAGAGCCTGTCCGAAAAAGAACAAGCAATATCCGTAATGAGGGAGGAATAATCTCAGAAGAAAGCAGAACTTGCTGCCGAGGACGAGGAAATGTCTCGAAAAATCGTTGTACCTCGACAGAAGCCAGACGACGAGACTGGTGCATACTACGGAAATACACGGGAGCATATATACGATCAGGACACGGAATATGATGACTATCATAGCATTACAGTTTTCATTGATCAATACGATTCGTCCGAGCCCAATTTCCTAGCCCTAGATAGGCTAAATATCGCGCCTCACTAGACAGATGGTTAAAAAATCAAGAGTTTGTATCACTTTAATTTCCTCTCTACTGCTTCGTCTGATATTGATCTAATGCGATAATAGATGCGATCCCGGATGTAATCCTGCAGTGGAGAGAGTGCATACGATCCTGCACGATGTCTCTCATGTCTCAGATCCCAGAACCGATCCTGCACAATGTCTCTAATGTCTCAGATCCCAGAACCGATCCTGCACAATGTCTCTGATGTCTCAGATCCTAGAACCGATCCTGCACAATGTCTCTGATGTCTCAGATCCAAGATTCGATCCTGCACGATGTCTCTGATGTCTTAGATCCAAGATCCGATCCTGCACGATCTTATATTCATGCACGATGTTATACCCGATCCTGAACAATGCTATATCCGGTCACGAACCATGTTATACCTGGTTCTGCACGATGTCCATCCGGCCTTGCAGGTGAGATCTGATCATGCACGATGTTATATCTGGTCACGAACGATGATTGAATGCGATGATGTTCGCGACCGCCCCAATCATCAGAGATGCCATCCCGTCCCTCCGTTTGAGGACCTAGTCAGCAAAAACCCGAGTGAACCCGCAACCGGGGCCTATTTACCTATAGTGACGCCCACGCCCGGGACGCCGGTGATCAGCGGGAGCACGGTGACGTCGCTTACAACCCTTTTTCTACTGGGTGACCCGATACTGTCGATGGTGTGGCCGGGGCTTGTGGAACTTCGGCCAAGGTGGCTGAACAAATATCTGCAGATATTTCTGGAGATTGCGGTTTTTACTATGTGAATTGTCTACTTTCGTTAGACATCCCGTCTTTAAGGTAATATATCTAAACATGGGTATAGCCTTAGAACGAGGACGAGGGCGAGGACAAGGCCGAAGAAGACAAGGCGAAGATGGTTGAAGCACCACAACAACCACTATTACCACGATCACTACCGTCTAGGGCAGCATCCCTACCACCACCACAACTAACCCTCCTAATTCTCCTGTGGACTTCCGCCGACCGCGTTTCGCTGTTACGTCCGATTCGAACGAATAATCTTCTCAACGTGAGATACCAAGTTACTCGCGACTTGCCAGTCCTTGGTAAATTGTCTTGGTTCGAGATTTCTTATTGGAGTGTTGAGGTGATGCGAGATGGTGACCTTCATCTTCCCTTGAAATTTTCGCTCGGCCAACCCCTTGATGTGTCGAGGGCACTGCAATTTTAGAGACTTGACGGTCCTGGCGCTCTCGAAGGATCGTCAACGCTAGAACGCTTAGCCGCGATCTAGAACACTCCC
This sequence comes from Mariannaea elegans, assembly GCA_930272665.1. Lineage (NCBI taxonomy): Eukaryota > Fungi > Ascomycota > Sordariomycetes > Hypocreales > Nectriaceae > Mariannaea > Mariannaea elegans. Next base: position 20,768 of record CAKNEU010000150.1, on the reverse strand, counting down.
CGCATGTATACCTCATTAAGATCTAAGACATCTGAGGTACCGTGCAGGGTTGCATCTGATTTGCAGGACCTCACTTGAGTGTGCATCATTCATCAGATGCATGAGGCGTGCGGTAAGTCCTCTCTCCTTTTCTCTGCCACTTCACGGTTCTTGCGTAAGACTTTTCCTAATATATTGCAGTAAGACGAGAAGCCCGCCGGGTAACCTTTGCAACAATCACATCCCCAACCATAACCGCTACCGCAACGACACCGCCCCCTTTGACAACCTTTACACCTAGCCGTAACTGTAACGGCAATTCCTTCACCTTCTTTCGTCCTCAAGAAGAATCAATTCGAAAGCTGTTCGTGGTCTTCCCTTCCCCCGATACGATGGAGGCACCAATTAACGACTTCATTGCAGCAAGACGAGAAGCCCGCTAGGCAACCTTTGCAACAGTCACATCCTCGCAATCCCCCTCCCCCGAGCGTACGGCAGCCTTCCTCGCAACCCCGTTGGTCGAATCCGATTCTGCTTGTCGAGGGAGGCCATCATTTGTTCAACCCCTTCCTTCGAGCAAACAGCAGTCCTCTCCAAGTACATCATTTTATCGCCACCTCCACGCACCCAGATCAATGAACCTAGTAAGTTTAGATGTTGTGAGAAGACTCTTTTTCCTAGCACTAGCTAACACTTATTACAGTAAACCGAGAAACCTGGCTCATCAGATGCAGCGGTAAGTTCCAACGTCACGAGAAGACTGCTGCTAATATCAACTGACAACTTCATTGCAACAAGACTAGAAAGCATCCGCCTCAACAATCTAACGCAAAGCATCCCAGGCTGACAAACCCTGGCTCAAGCAGTAAGTGCAAAGGGGCAGAGCCGACAATAGCAACGGGATTCATGTGGTGCAATTCACACACGACTAAGCCAACGGATCGATGATTCGGTCCAGATAAATGAAACATGCTTGGTTCTTCTATCTGCCCAGGCTGGAAGGGTTCCTATTTATCTTTGGTTGTTTCTTGTTTGCTTAACCTCAGCATCCTGTTCATCCTGTCACGTGCGACATCAGACGTGACTTCCTTCCTTCCGACTGTTTAACAGAGGTCCCGGGCAATCCCGTACAACAGAACCACACAGCGCACAATAGCGAGTGGCGACACGAACACCCCGAAGCTGGCTACAATTTGACTAGTTCGCCAACGAGCTTGAGCTTGACCTGTCGACCGAGTTGAAACCTGATCTATGGAGGCGATCAAGACCAAAGTCGTTGCTATGAGGAGCCCTAGCAACTGCAGACAACGTGAAGAAAGGTGGGGAGTTCCTTTTGGCTCTGGTCCGGTAGGAGAATACCTATCTTTTGGCTCTGCCATCCGCCCTGTTGTAGACAGGCAAATATCCTCTGGAAGAGGTGGTGGGACGTGGCAAGTGCACATTTGGGGCTGGGCTGTTAGAAGCATCGGTATGTTGATCTCCAACGGAAGAGGCTGTTCCTAAAATGGAGGCATGAACTAACGACTTCATTACAGCCAGACGAGAAGCCCGCTTCGACAACCTCCACAAACGAAACCTCTTCTGCTACCCTCACGAAGAATCAGTTCCTGAGCTGTATGCTGTCCCCTCCTGAGCAGCAAGACGACCCCTTGCTTTTGTCCCGACGTCGAATAGACAAGTCCTTCGGTTATCCTCACGGAAAATCGCCCTGCTCTTCATCTCTTTGCATTCTTTTGTTGCTGGATTTACCCTCCTCCCCCATGCCTATAGCAGTCCTCCAAGCCCATCATTCATGACCACCTTCAAGCATTTACATTGATGGAACCTGGCCCCTCAGATATATGAGGCATGCGGTAAGTCCTCTGCTACTTTACGGCTCTTGCGTAAGACTTTTTTCCTAATATATTGCAGCATTGCAGCACCACGAGAAACCTACTTCAATAACCTTTGCAACAACTATCCGATGCGAGATGATGGCCTTATACGTTATTGCAAGACATTTGTAAGAATGTCTCGGATCGCGCAAATGTGCAATTGTCTCGGAGCACTCGAAGGGTTGGGTGCTGGGCGATCCTCGGTGGAATGCTACGCGATTTGACCGATTTTGGCGGTTCGCGACAGAAAGGCGACGCTTGCCTCACATCTACGGTCAATAGCAACACACAGCACCATGCGCAACAGCTTTTTTCTCTCCCAAAACCCAGCCTTTCCAGCTTTTCCAGCTTTTCCAGCTTTTCCAGCTTTTCATCCAGCAACATCCAGCAACTTTTTTTCCCCCTTCGTCTGCCATTTACGCACACCCCCACACTCCATAATGTACACCCCACAGCACAACACAACCCCTTCGATCACCCTTACGCAGAATCAGTTCCACGAGCTATTTGTGGTCTCCACTCTAGTCTGTTCCTCATGTTGGTCATGACTCGGCGACAAAATTCGGCTGCTTTATCGTCGTGTCTTTAACCACTAACCTCGTCGTTTTGGTGGCTGAACTGGTGGCGGCTGAATCTTGCGCATATCATCTTAAAGAGTACCATGACGACCTTCCCAGGGCCCAGGATAGACGATACCTAATATAGTTTCGCGTTGGCTTGCAATGCGCGTGGCAGAGTAACATGCTCTCCGCTCTTGCTCTTCCGCCACGGACCAACAACGGCGGAGAGTTCCAAGATACTGGGGGTCTCATATCATCACGCAGCGCATTCCCCTCACAGCTCCATTGCAGCAAGATGAGGACTCGCCTCAACAACCTTGGTAATAACCACACCTCCAACCGCAACCGCAACCGCAACTGCAACCCCGCTACGCCTTCCATCATCCCCACGAAAAATCAGTTCCCTAGCGTATCAGATGTATCCTCACCAGCCTTACGAAACAAGAATGGCAGATTCCGAGTCTCGCCCACCTTTCCGCCCACCTTTCCTCTTTTCTATCCATCTCCTGCCTTTTCCATCTTTTATTTCCCTATCCCGACTAGTCAAACTGTTGCTCCTGAAGATTCTCGACTCTCTGAGCAATGGGCAGGCTGCCAGTGAAGAGGCCGGTTCCGCCTGGGCCATGTCCAACTTGTCGTGGTACTTCCGCCATGCTGTCATCCCCGGTGCTAGTCTAGGTCTCGAGGGTTACGTGCTCTTCTCCATCGGTAACCTCCAGCCCTTGTTCAAGGCTGCTTGGCCTGAATGCTGGGGCACCGACAACACGGAGTGCAGCACGAACTGGATTGCTACTGTTACCTACCTCGAAATTATCGGTATCATGGTCGGTCAGGTCTTTGTTGGTGTAAGTAACTACTACTTTCTTTTCCTTCCCTTCCCTTTTTCCCACACACACACAAGCCTCGCAGATAATCGGTGATTGGATTGGGTCGACGATGGGGTCTCAGGATACCGCCATCATATTCATCGGTCTTATCATGCTCACTGCCTCCTGGGGTCTGACTCTCCAGGGCTGGGTCATTTGTTACCCCTGGTCTCTCTTCTTCTACGGTATTGGTGTCGGTGGTGATTATCCCATCACTGCCACCTCGGCTCTCGAGGGTGTTTCTGCTGGCGGAAAGCTCTCCACCCGCGAGGATCGTCTTCGCCGTGGTCGCCGTCGAGCTAAATTGACTCTGATGCTACTGAACAGTTGAGCTGTTGCTCTTGAAGGCTTCAACCTCTTCGACGAATTAAGCTGTTACTCCTGGAGACCCTTGACTAGTAGAGTCGTTACTCCTAAAGAACCCTCGACCGGCCGGCCAGTTTAGCCGTTGCTCTTTTTTATGATACTCGACTTTCTAGACCAGTCGAGCTGCTGCTCTTGAACATCTTCGACTCCTTCGACTAGTTGAGCCGTTGCTCCTAAAGACTCCGACCGGCCGACCGGTTGCGCTGATGCTTTTGAATATCTACGACCCTCGACCCTCGATAGCCAGTCGAGCTGTTGCTCCTGAAGATCTTCAACCCCCCTACCCCTCGCGACCGGTTGAGCCGTTGCTCCTAAAGATTCCGACCGGCCGACCACTTGAGCAGATGCTCCTGAGTATCTTCGACTCCCTACTGCCCGGACCAGTTAAGCCGATGCTGCTCCTAGAGACCCTCGACCCCCCGACCGGTTGAGCCACTGCCCCTGAAGATCCTCGACTTCTCCCCCAACCAGTTGAGCCGTTGCTCCTGAATACCTTCATGTTGTGCAATTCACACAAAACTAAGCCAACGGATCGATGATTCGATCAGATGAATGAAAGATGCTTTATTCTTCTATCTACCCGGGCTGGAATGCTTCCTATTTATCCTACCTAGATTCCGAAAGCCTCTCAGAGAGACCTTCAGAAGAGGCTGTATCCGGTCTCGAACTCTCGCGACCTCATTGTCCCAGACTATCTAGGTTACCTTACCCAGGTCCCAGGCTATCTCGTACAACACTTCGACTCCCTTACCTCCGGGGCAAGTTATGCTGCTACACTCCTGAAGATCTTCGATCCCCCCGACCATTTGAGCCGTTGCTCCTAAAGATTCTGACCGGCCGACCACTTGAGCAGTTGCTCCTGAGTACCTTCGACTCCCTACTGCCCGGACCAGTTAAGCTGCTGCTGCTCCTGGAGACCCTCGACCCCTCCCCGACCAGTTGAGCCGTTGCTCCTTTATATGTTCGACCCCCTACTACCTGGATTAGTGGAGCTATTGCTCCTGAAGACTTCGACCCCCCCGAGCAGTTGTGTTGTGCAATTCACGCAAGACTAAGCCAACGGATCGATGATTTGGTCAGATAAAACGAAAGATGTTTAATTCTTCTATCTACCCGGGCTGGAAGGCTTCCTATTTATCTTGCCTAGATACCAACCGCCTCTGTGAGGCCTTCGAAAGAGGCTGTACCCGGTCTCGAACCCTCACGACCTCATTGTCTCAGGCTATCTATGCTGCTGTGCCTGAAGATCCTGAACCCCTCCCTGACCAGTTGAGCTGTTGCTCCTAAAGACTTCGACGGGCCGAACTATTGAGCCGTTGCTCCTATATATCTTCGACCCCTTACCCCCCGGACCATTGGAGCTCCTGCTCCTGAAGACCCTCGACCCCTTCCCGACCAGATGAGCCGTTGCTCCTAAAGCCTCCGACCGACCGACCAGTTGAGCTGATGCTTTTCAATATCTTCGATCCTCGACCCTCCCTAACCAGTCGAGCTGTTGTTCCTGAATACCTTCGTGTTGTCCAATTTACACAAGACTAAGACAACGGATCGATGATTCGGTCAGATAAATGAAACACGCTTTATTCTTCTTTCTACCCGGGCTGGAAGGCTTCCTATTTATCTTACCTAGACTCGTCAACAAAGCTACCTTGTGGGATGTCACGATTTTTAAGGCCATCCGCACGTTCATCAAACGACGAGCGGCAATGGGCAGCATTCCTGCCCGGAGGCTTCTTAATGCTCCACGAGCCCGGAGCATGCATCTATTCTATCTAGATGCTTGGCGGGAAGAAATACAAGCAGTGGTTGAACTCCCAACCGCCACTGGCGTTCAAACGCATCCAGTCAGTACTTTGATGGACACGGACCTCCAGGCATCCGGATTCCACTATAACCCCAGCTACGACCGAAACCAAAACCGTAACCGTGGCTTCTCCCGACAAAACCGTAACAACCAGTACGGCCGACCTCGCAACCGCCAATACGGCCGACCCCATACCAGTCGCCATGGATACTAAAGGCCTCACAGAGGCCTTCGGAATAGGCTGTATCCGGTCTCGATCAGACTACCTGGGTACCTTGCCCAGGTCCCGGGCTATCTCGTACAACACTTCGACTCCCTACCCCCCGAATAGTTAAGCTGTTGCTCCTAAAGATACGACCTCTCGAACCGTTAAGCCGTTGCTCTTGAAGACTTCCATCGGCAGAGTCTTTGCTCCTAAAGATACAAGCTCTCGAGCCGTTGAGCCGTTGCTCTTGAAGACTTCCATCGGTAGAGCCTTTGCTCCTAGAGATACAAGCTCTCGAGCCGTTGAGCCGTTGCTCCTGAAGACTTCCATCGGCAGAGCCTTTGCTCCTAAATATACGAGCTCTCAAACCGTTGAGCCGTTGCTCCTAAAGAAGACTTCTACCTCCCCGACCCCTCCGAACTGTTGAGCCGTTGCTCCTGAAAACTTCGACCGGCCGGCCACTCTTTTTCTTTTTTCCAACGCCTCTAATTCCTTTTCCGTGTCGGCGTCGTGGGCCTTTGTCCCGTTCGAATCAACTTTGCCTATGGCTTATGCATGACGATCTCCGTCGTTTCAATCCTTCCTTATCTCGCGATGCAGGCAGCCTCCCGTTTCAAGATACTCCCGGCAAGGACGCCGAGAATCCCTGGCAATCTAAGTCTGTCGGCTCTAATTTCCAATTCACGATGAGGCGCAGATTGGAGCGGGAAAGCTTCCGGAAACCGTGTCAGACCATTCCCCTCCGTCGCATTGCTGCCTTGCTTTAGCCCTTCGTCTCGATCCCGGTCATCAAACACGCTATCATTCCAGTCCCGCACAATTCCCACCTGTCGTCACCACCACTCCCGGAAGACTGGTTCTAGCTGCAATCCGGTAATGTACGACCTCTGCAATGCAACTCGCCTGTTCCTCCACCGCCCCAATGATTCGTCTTCGTGTTGAACAGTTGTTCCGGAAGATCTTCGACCTCCCTGACCTCCGAATATTGAGCCGTTGCTCCAGAAGATCCTCGACCTCTCTGACCCCCGAATGTTGAGCCGTTGCTCCTGAAAACCCTCGACCCACTCAACCAGTTGAGCCGTTGCTCCTATATATCTTCGACCCCCTACCCCCCGGACAGTTAAGCTGCTGCTCCTGAAGATCCTCGACCCGCTACCCGAACCGTTGAGCCGTTGCTCCTAAAGGCTTCGACCGGCCGACCAGTTGAACCGTCGCTCCTATATATACCTTCGAACCTCCCGACCAATTGAGCCGTTGCTCCTGAAGACTTCGACCAGCCGACCAGTTGAGCCGTTGCTCCTATATCTCTTCGACCCTCTACCCCCCGGACAGTTAAGCTGCTGCTCCTGAAGATCCTCGACCCACTACTCGAACCGTTGAGCCGTTGCTCCTAAAGAGCCTTGACCCCCCCGAACCGTTGAGCCTTTGCTCCTGAATATTCTCGACCTCCTCCCCTGACTAGTTGAGCGCTACTCCTGCAGACCCTCCACCCCCTCGGCCAGTTGAGCTGTTGCTCCTGAATATCCTCGACCCCCGACCCCATGAACCGTCGAGCCGTTGCTCCTCAAGACCCTCGACTAACCTCCCCATCCACTCGAACCGTTGAGCCATCGCTCCTGAAGTCCTCAACCTCCCCGAACCCACGAACCGTTGAGCCGTTGCTCCCGAATATCCTTGATCCCCTACCCGATCAGTCGAGCCGGTGCTCCTGAAGATCCTCGACCGGCCGACCACTTGAATCTTTGCTCCTGAATATCCTCGATCCCTTATCTGATCAGTCGAGCCGCCGCTCCTGAAGATTCTCGACCGGCCAACCAGTTGAGCTGTTGCTTCTGAAGATCTTTGACACTCGGCCATCCTAAAAGTTGGGCCGTTGCTCCTGGAGAAGGTTTCTACCTCCCCGACCCAACGAACTGTTGAGCCGTCGCTCCTATATATATCTTCGACCTCCCGACCAATTGAGCCGTTGCTCCTGAAGACTTCGACTAGCCGACCAGTTGAGCCGTTGCTCTTGAATACCTTTGACCCCCTACCTCCCCGAACCGGTGAGCCGTTGCTCGTGAAGACTTCGACTGGCTGACTAGTTGAGCAGTTGCTCTGGAAGATCTTCGACTTTCTTGACACCCCGCCCGAATGTTGAGCCGTTGCTCAGGAAGATCCTCTACCTCCCCGACCCCACGAACCGCGTAGGTTCCTAAAGAGCCCTCGACCCCCCGAGCAGTTGAGCCTTTGCTCCTCGACCGGCCGACCAGTTTAGCAGTTGCCCCCGAACATCCCCGATTCCCAAACCATTTGAGCCGCCGCCCTCGAAGATCGCCGGCCCCCATACCAGTTAAGCCGCCGCCCTCGAAGGCCCCCGATCCCCCGACCGGTTGAGCTAACGCTATAATGCGATCCTGCACCATGTCTCAGATCTGATCCAGATTCGATTATGCACAGTGTCGTATGCAATCCGGCATAATGTCCGATCCGATCCTGCACAACTATGTCAGATGCTGCACAGTAGATCTGATCCTGCACCATGTTAGATCCGACCCTACACGGTTTCTAATCCGATTCTGCACGGTGTCTCAGATGCGATCCCCTGCACCCTGTCTTAGATCCGGTTCTGCACTCCAATCCTGTGCAGGATCGAGTCTAAGACAACCATCCGTGCATGATCGGATCTAAAACTTCATGCATGGTCAGATCGAGATCGTGCATGATCAGACCTCACGTGCAGCATCGGATCTGACATGCAGCATCGGATCTGACATGCAGCATCGGATCTGACATGCAGCATCGGATCTGAAATGCAGCATCTGAGGCATTTGAGGCATCGTGCGGGATCGGATCTCACGTGCAGCATCGCATCCAACATGTAGGATTAAGAGCAGCCGCTAACAGATCAAGGGGGTCAAGGAGGTAGATGTCTTCTTCAGGAGCGACGGCTCAACACGTCACGAGGGCGAGCATCTTTAGGAACATCGGCTCAACTGATCGGCCGGTCGAAGTCTTCAGGAGCAATGGCTCAACGGTTCCCGGGGATCGAGAGGGTCGAGGATCTTCGGGAGCAATGGCTCAACAGTTCAGAAGATCTTTGGGAGCAACTGTTCAACGGTTCCAGGGGGTAGAGGGCTTGTAGAGATAACAGTTCGACTAGTGGACTCAGATCCTGCATGTTCGATCCGATCCTGCACGATATCTCAAATCTTGCACGTCAGATGCGATCTATCGCACACCCTTATCACTCGATCCTTCTTGTCGGCCGTGAAGACCTCCTCTCTCCCGAGTCTTGCTCGCTCCATCCCATGTCATGCGGTTCCTCAATGGCTTTCCATTCTTGCAGTCACAGTAATAACCTTGACGTTCGTCCACCCATTGCTATTAGCTCATGACAAACTGAACAAGATAAAGGTCTACCCCAACTGGCACCGGAACTGGCAAAGCACCACCCAGTGCCCAGATCAAATTGTAATTGATGGTAATAATGGTGCACGATCGGATCAATATCGGATATCCCTATCTTATCCATATCATATCGATATCTTATCAGTATCGTATCTCTTATCAATATCTTATCAATATCTTATCAATATCATATCAATATCTTATCATTATCGTTATCAATATCTTATCCATATCTTATCCATATCTTATCCATATCGTATCTCTTATCAATATCTTATCCATGTCATATCAATATCTTATCCATATCATATCGATATCTTATCAGTATCATATCGATATCTTATCAGTATCTTATCAGTACCATATCCATATCTTATCCATATCTTATCAATATGATCTTATCCAAATCGTATCTCTTATCCATATCTTATCCATGTCATATCAATATCTTATCCATATCATATCGATATCTTATCAGTGTCATATCGATATCTTATCCATATCTTATCCATATCGTATCTCTTATCAATATCTTATCCATATCATATCGATATCTTATCAGTATCATATCGATATCTTATCAGTATCATATCGATATCTTATCAGTGTCATATCGATATCTTATCCATATCTTATCCATGTCTTATCCATATCTTATCGATGTCTTATCAGTATCTTATCAATATTGTATCAATATTGGATTGGATTAACATTAGATTGACATTGTGCAGGACCGGGATATAACATCGTGCAGGATCTAATTACCGTGTAAATCCACTCCTAATATTGCATCTGGGAGTTGGTAATATGTGGAAGTGTACTAGTGGGCGCGGAAGTAACGCTCCTAACAAGTCGGGTTAAGTTAGGGGTTAGGGTTGCTTGCGTCATTGATGGGTGGGCTTGACTTGGATTGAATAACTTAAAGACCCTGGCTAGATAATGCTGATATGTGCGGGCGTTGTTATTAAAAGCTAAAGCTGTTAAAAGCTAGGGTAGACTAATAGGTGTAGGGCTGTTGCTTTTGGGAAATAGCTAATAAAATGGACATCCCTAGCCTGACTGCACTAACCGATCCGATAGCGACTTGATAAGTTACCCAACAGATTTACATTTGCACCACAGGTGTAAAAGGCTGGACCTCTTTTGTATTGCAACGAAAAGGGAACCTGTATTGGTCTATCTAAGTATGAGAGGGAAAGGAAAGGAAGGAGGAGCTTCCAAGAGAAAGTCCTACGGCGTATCGCCAGGCTATCTACGACGTGTCCTCAACGCAATAAGGTTTCTACCAGCATAGGGTTTCCTAGGGTTTTAACTATGTCCCAGCATGCGCCCGGGGAGCTTCCGGTGAAGGGTTCGGGGCCGCGTCAGTGAAAGGTTTGGAGCCGCATTTAGATCCGGAAGGTCTGCTTCGGTTGTCTCTCCGGCAATGTGTCCTCTTAGGCCGGCGTAGCCAGCCCTCACGGCTCTAGCCCGTAACAATAGGTAGAGGGAAATAAATGGTACAAAAATAATATAAAATATTACTAGGACTTGAATGCTCTTTCAAGTTGATAGGAAATCAACTTGACTTACCTTGAACATGCTAGTAGCTGACTTGGCTCGCTTGTATTTGCCTTGAACTTGAAAACTTGAGGTATTGGGAGCGTTGCGTGGAAGTCTCAGGATGGGGCGTAGTGTTGACGCGAAGAGGCCGAGCGACAGTGGTAATCGAGCGACACGGGTGATCGAGAGGGGTGATCAATTGACAGGGGTGATCGATTGACACGGGCGACAGAGGTCATTGAGCGACAGTGGTCGTCGAGCGGCAGGAGTCGTCGAGTAACAGGGGCGAGCGACACAGGTGACAGAAGTCATCGAGCGACAGTGGCGATCGAGCGACACGGGCGACAGAGGTCATCGAGCGACAGAGGTCATCGATTGACAGGGGCCATCGATTGACAGGGGTCATCGATTGATAGTAGCGATCGAGCGACACGAGCGACAGAGGTCATTGAGCAACAGTGGTCGTCGAGTGGCAGGAGTCGTCGAGTAACAGGGGCGAGCGACACAGGTGACAGAAGTCATCGAGCGACAGTGGTTATCGAGCGACACGGGCGATCGAACGACACGGGCGACAGAGGTCATTAAGCGACAGTGGTCGTCGAGCGGCAGGAGTCGTTGAGTGACAGGTTATCGAGCGACAGTGGTTATCGAGCGGCAGGAGTCGTCGAGTGACAGGGGCGATCGAGCGACACGGGTGACAGAAGTCATCGAGCGGCAGTGGCCATCAAGCGACAGGGCGTGTGATCGGTCTATTATTGATGGTAATAATGGTGATAGTCTTGGTGTTGTTGTTGTTGTCGTTTCAATGGTGCTCTTAGCTTCTGCTGCTCTGGCGGACTTTCTTTCCCATCTCTCCAGCTATTATCAAATCGATTGTTGGCGGCATTGTGGTCCCCGCGCAGGATCGGATCCAAGATATCATGCAGGTCCCAATTGACGTTCGTGCCTGATCTTTCTAGCGTGTACAAGCACTGCAATTTTAGCCTCGACAAAGAAGACTCGATGGTCCGAGCGTTCTCAAAGGAGCGAAATTGGGTGTGGGGCAGGCAGCATTGCAATTTTAGCCCCGATAGAGAAGACTCGATGGTTCGAGCGTTCTTGAAGTGTAGATCGTGCGTGGGGGCGGAACGGGAAAAAAAAGTTGCCGTATTGCATGTTAGGTGCAGGGCAACATGCAATTGTAGAGGTCCGAAAGGGGGTGATCGTGTGACGGTAGTGACCGAGCGACCTGGGTCATCGAGCGACAGAGGTCATCAAGCAGAGGTCATCGAGCGGTAGTAGCCATCGAGCGACAGGGGTCATCGAGCGACACGGGTCATCGAGCGACACGGGGCGACAGTAGTCATCGGTTGACAGTGGCCATCGAGCGACAGTAACCATCGAGCGACAGGGGTGATCGAGTGACAGGGGTGATCGAGTGACAGGGGTGATCGAGTGACACGGGTGACAGTGGTCATCGAGCGACAGTGAGCGGCAGTAGCCATCTAGCAGAGGTCATCGAGCGGCAGTAGCCATCGAGCGACAGGAGTGATCGAGTGACAGGGGTGATCGAGCAACACGGGTGATCGAACAACACGGGTGACAGGTCATCGAGTGACAGTGATTATCGAGCGGCAGTGGCCATCGAGCGACAGGGCGTATGATCAGTCTCCATCAAACTTGGTGGGTTCTTGGCTGGGCTCCAAAAACAGTTCTGGGGTCATGCCATCCTGTCGTCCTATTTGGTTGACTGGAGTGACTCGGGGGTGGCCATGGTACCTTACAGTGCGCTGGGGGAGCGGCACCAAAGGAGAGTCGCGATGAGGGGGGTTCCCTTCTTTTCTCTCTTCTTTTTCCGCTGGAGATGAGCGGGATGGTCAATGGGTGTAGTGGAAATGCGCCGGGGAGTGTGCGTGGGATAGTGTGATGTTGACGTGGGTGCTCATGTGGGCTGGCATCCCTGACGATTTGCTCCATGTACCAAGTCTACCAGAGACAGGTATGGTCACGGAGTTGCTCAAGATGATTCCAAAAATTGAAGGTTCGCGTCTTAGCGCTAAAGCTGCAGTAGCATCTGTTATCGTGCAGGATCGGATCTAAGACATCGCGCGGGCAGCGGAGAAAGGACGCTAATGACTAGCCGTAGAATAGGCCTGGCAGAGCAGGGTGCTGCTGATCATGATCGGATCTGAGACATCTGAGGCATTGTCAGGAGAGGCTCCCACCTTTGCCGAAAGCTCAGCGGCTATCTCGTCCTCATCCTGATCTTTATCATGTCGGAACTTCAGTCGGGCAGGGTAGTTCTAGTAGCATTGGGCCACAAGGCGAAGTTCTGGTGGAATCTGCAAGCTATGAGAAAGGATACAAACAAGGGAGAGAAAACAAACTTACGGAGCTACAGCGACTTCCCAGGGAACCCTGGCAGCATGTGAGGTCAAGGAAGTTGTATTTTCCTGAAGCAGACAATAGAAACAAGAAAGATCACCGGCAAACTAGCCGGCGAAACCGTTGCTGTTACCGTCATACTGGTGCAACACCGCCTGCACACGCCTGAGGACAGACATCGGGGACAACTCGCAGAGGGCTCGGAGAGAAGAGAGAAAGGTGGCCGGGCACAGTACAAAAATGTAGCAAAGGTATGCCCAAAGAAAAAGAAAAAAAATGAAGGCCTAAAGAAAGAATGAAAAGAAGAAAGGTGAAATGAAAATACCAGCGGAGGTAAACGCCAAGGAAAGTGGGGCCAACGCGCAACTGCAAAAGGGGCAGGCGCCGACCGCTCAGGATTACATCTGACATTGTGCAAGATCGCATCCGACATTATGCAGAATTGCAACCCTTATTGTGCTGCATGATCGCATCTGTCATCGTGCAGGATCACATCCGACGTCATGGAGGGTCTAAGACATCTGAGGCATTGTGCAGGATCGCATCGGACATGCAGTAGCTAAGAGATCTGAGACACCGCGCAGGATCGTATCCTTAATCGTGCAGGGTCGCATCTGATGGCAGCGGCAGCAAGATAGGCACAGTGAAGAATTTTCGGTGAGGAGCTCGGTGAGTTCGGTAAAGAGCTAGGTGACAGGTAGGCATAATGGGCCATCGTCCGCCTGCTGATGTTCACGCGCTCATCCATCTGAGACATTATGCATGATCGTATCTGACGGGCAGGATCTGAAACACCGCATAGGATCGCATCTGCCATGGGGGATCTGAGACACCGTATACAGCCCACAGGGATTTCAAATGTTAGCGCGTGAATAGTATCTCGCAGGACGTCAGGATGAAAGATGAGAGGCTGCTGAAGTCCAGAAAATGGTTTCATTGGTCGATGATGGCAGATCAGTACTTCATTTTTTGCCACCGCCAGAGGTATCTTCTCCCAGTGAATGCTGGTGATAACTACACAAAAGTGGAAAACTGGAGGAGGTAACAAGCTAACATTTAGAACCCCTGTGGGCTGTAGGATCCATCTGACGGGCGGGATCTGAGACACCGTATAGGATCGCATCTGCCGGGGCGGGATCTGAGACACTGCCTGGGATCCATCTGACGGGCGGGATCTAAGACACCGGATAGGATCGCATCTGGCAGGATGTATTAGAAAAAAAAGGATAGTATCCCTGTAGGTGTAGGGTCACATCAGGGATCGTACCTATTGTCGTGCAGGATCTGGGACATTGTGTACGGGCAATACAAGCGGGGACTGCGGATGCGCGATTTGTGGTAGCGTAGCGTAACTGGGAAATGCAGATCTTGTATCAGTTAAAAGTGTGTGTGTGTTTTCGAGTTTGTGTGCGCGGTACTCACAACGGTCTCCCCCCCCCCTTCTAAGCAGCAGCATACCTTAGTGTCTCTGTATGTTGGTCTCGAAACTTCCAGGTAAAACAAATATCACACTTTAGCCACGTCGGCGAAGGGGGGGCGAGTACTGATATTTGTTGAGATGTCTCGGGCATCAATAGTCGACACCCAAGACGTTCACTTCTATCATGGCCAACGACGACTTTCCCCCCTTTCGAAATCATCAATTGGTTCTTGTAGCACTACAACAAAAATATCAACTTTGAGAAAAAAAAATGATAACCGGAACATTTACTTCCCTTTGGCTAGTCGGGTGTTCTTCTTGGGAAGGTTTTGCTAGGTCCAGGAACAGGGCGATGAGTTGGGGTGAAAAAAAAAAAATGGAACAAGTCAAATGTGTAAAGGGGATTTTCGGAAGTATAAAGTTTCCTTTGCTCCCGTTGGGTCATAACAAAGTTGGGAGGAAACCCAGTTTTCCCCAGCTTTTCAAGGACGGACTCATCGAGCTCAGCAAAGGTGGAGGCGTGGAAAAAGTAAGGGAGCATTGACTTAACTGGTCGGATTAATGGCGTGGATGGAAACCGCTCACGCGGCTCTCTGCGAAGTGTTGCTACTGGTATCCCAACTCTGCGAATCGCTCAGCCCACAGAGTCCACTCATCGTCCTCGTCGTCCCCCGACTCGTCTAGTTCATCATCCCCTGATTCGTCTGGTTCGTCGTCCTCCTCCCCCTCCGACCAGCTTACCACCCATCTCGTTTCCTGAGATTCCCACAATTTTTCCTGCTGCCGCCGTATGCTTTCCTTGGCGAAGTCGGTGCCTATACAGAGTGGACACGGCATCATTATTCCGCAGTTCCCGAGCTGTTGTGTAGAAGTCCACTTCTCGACAACCTCCGCGCCGCTGGTGCAGCCAGTGCAGAACTCTCGCACCCCGCGGCAGAGCCAACACTTGCCCTGCTCGACCCAGGCAATAACGTCCGGGACCGTAAGCCTCTCGAAGAGCATCTTCTTGTTGTCCAGAACCGCTGTCGGGATTCTAAAGACGGTTGCCTCGTCGTTGGGGAGGAACCTAAAGGGGGGGCGACCGCCTTTGCCTGGCCTCGCGAGATGGTATTCATAATTCCTGATAAAGTAGGGATCTGTGAGCGCGCCACACATGTCCCACTCTGGAATCTCGGCGCAGAGGAGCGTGGTAGATCCGACCTTGCTCTGCTCGAGAGATCGGGGCTGAACAAGGCGGTACTTGTGGGAGTTGTTGTCGTCCTGGGCTGCGAGGTCAAGGATCATGTCCCATATTTCAACTGGTAGCCGCTTGCTGCCTTGCTTGGAGGAGATGTTGGCCGGAACTAGGGTTTCAATGTAGTGGAGATGGAGACGAGTAATATCCAGCATCAGGATGCTCTTCTTCTCCATCCGCGAGTTGACGCCAGAGCCGCTGACTGGCCTCATGGTTTCCAAGACAAAAAAGATTTGTTCGATGGATCTTCCTGATGCTAGTTAGCAAAGAAATTTTTCGCGCAAAAAACGTACGAGTTTCTGGGCGGGCTTTACAGAACTTGTAGAATGGGGGGCTGTTGAGATGAGAGTGTTAAGGGGAATGGGTTTTGTTGTTGTGCTTCGGTTGGGGAGAAAAGTGCTGGTGCATGGTGGTACAGTATTGCTATTTGGGCAGGTGGATGTGGGGCAGACAGAAACACTGCCAGCCATTCAGCCAACATGGCCTGTAAATTCAACCAACATGGCCTGTAAATTCAACCGACATGGCCTGTAATTCAGCCAACGTCGCCTAGCATCCAGCACCCCCCCCCCCCCCAGAGCAAACTTTTTTTTTCTTCTTCTCCAATCCTTCCTCGGAATCCAGCTTCGATATCTAAGTGCCCAGCAAATACTTCTGTGCTCCCAAACAATATTTTCTTCGTCATCGAAGAAGAAGGCCCCCCGACGATGATCCAAGCCCCAGAACGGCGGATCACTGCTCGCCTCCCAGATGTTGGGTTATCGCGAACTTCGTGGCTGGTGAGGGAAGGACACTGCTTGTCTCCAGATGTTGGGTTATCACGAGCTTCGTGGCTGGTGAGGGAAGGGACACTGCTCGCCTCCCAGATGTTGGGTTATCGCGAGCTTCGTGGCTGGTGAGGGAAGGGACACCTGGTCTGTTTACCACCCCCACACCCAGAAAGATGTCTGCCAGGCACAGGTCGAATACAATCCCAGCAGGAAAAACAGATACAATCCTGATGTTATGATGCCGAAAGTTCATATTGCGTAATCCGAAAGTGCACATAGTATTGCCAGAAAGTGTAACTTCATATGATCCGAAAGTTCATGTTGCGTAATCCGAAAGTGCACATGGTGTTACCAGAAAGTGTAACTTCATATGATCCGAACGTGCATATGGTGTTACCCAAAAGTGCAGCTTCATATGATCCGAAAGTTCATATTGCGTAATCCGAAAGTGCACATGGTATTACCAAAAAGTGTAACTTCAGATAATCCGAAAAGTTCATATTGTGGGATCCGAAAGTGCAGCATCGCATCTAATCATTATACAGCATCAACATCAGGATTGTCCCATCTGTGCTTTGGCCGACCTGTTGCAGATCTCACTTTCTGGGTGCGGGGTGTGGGGTGTAGGGAATGGGCATTGCTGGGGCATTGCTGGGCGTCGCTGTGGGTGATTTCTGGGCAATGTTGGCTGTTTCGTGACGGTCGCCCCACATCCACAGCCAATAGCAGCTTTTCAACACATCCCTTTGTCTGCACCCAAAAGTGCAACTTGGATCCGAAAGTGCAACTTGTGTAATCCGAAAATGCAACTTTGTGTGATCCAAAAGTGCAACGTCACACGATCCGAAAGTGCATATGGTATTACCCCGAAAGTGCGCCTTGCGTGATCCGAAAGTGCAACTCGTGTCGTGGCATCCAGAGAGTCGCATCTGTTGTTGTGCACCACATCTCAGATTCATGCAAATGTCTCAGATCCCTTTTATTTTTTAGTCCATTTCGATAGCAGCCCCAATATCATCGTAATTCAGCTCCCACAAGCGCTTGTCCACGTGCCTTATAAATGCTTCCATATCCTCATCCCCCAACCCAGGTTGGTTAAGCGGTCCGATTACACTGTCCTCTGCCCAGTGGATGCCAATGCACAGAGGACACAACATTTCAGTGCCACATTCCGTCGCCCCGGGTATGCTCCAGCGGCTTCCACACCGCAAACGGAAAAAGCGTTCCCCTCCGCAAACACGACAATGACCACCTTCGAACATGGAGATGATGTCGGGAACTTCGACGTTGCCAAATAGAGTCTGATGCCCAGGCCGTAGAGCAGCAGTAGGCACCTCAACGGTGCAACCAGGTTGGTCGACACTTGCAATCTTGAATGGACGTTTGGCAGCGGGAAGTATTCTCGGGTACATGAGAAAGCGTGTATAGCTCCAGAGCCTATCGCTATCGTCAATATCGCCACAGCGATCCCGCTCCAAAAGGTAAGTGCAGACAAGCAGGGATGTGGTTCCGCTGTCTTTGGTGTGTTGGGGTTGGACAAGGACGTAATTGTGCCCTCCCTCCACCCATTCAAGAATGTCAAGCCATATCTCCAGAGGGAGATGCTTGTTGCCAGTAAGGCTGGCGATGTTCTTGGAGGAGCGGCGGATAATGCCCTCGATAAAGTTGACTGCAATACAATTTCGATCAACCACTAGGATCGAGCCCCGATCGATCATGGTCTGAAGACTTGACAGTTCAACTGGCTTCATGATTGCAAAAAAGGTTTTCTTTTTTTTTTTGCGTAGGCGAGGGAGGTGCTGTATAGTACTAGTTAGCAGATTGTGCAAAAAGTTTTTGTGTAGGGGCGAGGTGCTGTATGGTACTGGTAGATTGTGCAAAAGGGTTTGCGTAGCTGAGGTACAAGTACGGGAACTGGTAGATTGTGGAAAGGTACTGGTAGGTTGTGCAAAAGGATTTGCGTTAGCTGAGGTACAGTATGGTTGTTGGCAGAAGGGAGGTACCACCAGAATGGAGAGAATGGAGCTTATTTATTTTTGAAGAACTTGTTTGGAAAGAGGGTTACAAGCCCTTTTTTTCCTGCATGGCTAGACTTGGGCTCCAAAGTTGAGTATGCTGGTGCATTTCTGGTAAACCCAAACATGCGTCCATAAAGTTGCTGCATGTGTCGTGCGCAATCGACTGTATGTCGTAGGGTATATGTCATGGGGATGTAGGGTGTAGGTAGGTGGCAGATGAAGGGGAAAAAAGAAGAAAAAAAGGTGCTGGATGCTGGATGAGTTGTTGTGAAAAAGCTGGGTTTTGGAGGGGGGGAGTTACGACGCCAGCAACAAGTTGCATCTTTCAAGTTACGCAACATTTCAAACACAAAGAGCAAAACTAACATGTATTTTTTCCATTTCTAGAGTCGAGCTTCCTGCTGCTCGAAAAGCTTATCGTGCTGGTATCCTAACTCTTGCGAATCTGCTGTACGGCGAGCATGGGGGGGGGGGGGGGGCGGCGCGGTTTAGGTGTGTTTTATCGTAATACGTCGTGATCGGAGGAGTTGAACGAGGATTCGGCTTAAGCAAGCAAGGCTATCCAACGACAGATGCGAGTCGACTGAGAATATTGGAAGACGCAAAGACAGTGCTATAACCCGAGAAGTTGAGAGCAAGTCAAGCTCAGGCCTGTGGGAGACGGAAGACACAAGGACGTGAATCGTGGTGTCATGGTTCGTGGGTGTCGTCCTGGGTACTTGGCGATGGGGCGCGCATCTGCACAATGTTTTTGTTAGGTGAGGGAGCCAAAACACCACCCCCCCCCCGAAAGCACCGTTAGCTGGATGAGGAGAGGGGACGAGGGCGACAAAAGGGGTAACTGAAGGGAGACGGCCACAACGGAATTTGGTCGCGAAAACAACGAGAAAATAGGATACCCGAAGAAAGAAGCATGGGATTGAATGGTTCATATCAAAATCGAAGTGGAATAGTCAAAGGGGCAAAATAAGTGTGTGTTAAAGGCATGATCCTCCTGGTCGGTCGCTGCTCTCCCGAGCATTCTTTATACTGCAAAAGGAAGCCGGACTTGAACCTGACCAATAGGATAATAGCTTTTCAGCAAACGTACAGGGTAGGCCCTTCTCACCAACACACTGTAAGATCCATTCCTGCACGGTCAGATCCGGCTATCACAGATTTTTGTATCCTCCTTTCCATCGGGGCTTGGGTCGAGCGGCAGGCCCTTGGAATTTATCAGTACAGCGAGGTTCTTCACAAATTATTCTGGCTTCATATTTCCCATTACTCGTTGCTGCGAAATGCCCCCTCCACTTGCGTGTCACATCCTTCATCAATAACTCGAGCATAACTCAGCCAATTTTTACTCCAATTTGCCCAAATTTTCACAATGCCGCGCCAGATCAATTGGCATTATGACAATTTAATTCAAGAAGCTGATGGAAGAGGCAGGTCTTATGCCAATTGCGCGGGGCAGCTTGTAACACTACTATCACAACGAGAGGGAAGATTGAGGTCATAGAATGTCTTGATTTCTAGCTATTGGAAGGAAAAAGGTAGGTCTTTAATAGTCGGGATAGTTGATATCCTTCGTTAGGGTCATTAGCTTGGTTAGCCTCCGGCGTACGGTCCGGTAGTCAAGATCGGTCCGGCGGCCAAACCGTCGGCACCGTAGGGCACGGCTGTATGTGACAACTACAAAGCCGACTTGATGGAGGCGTGAATAACCATAAAGCAAAGGAGCCAAGCCAGCGACTATCTAATAGCCAAGAGGAAGACCTCGTTAATTGGAAGACGAAAGTGCCGGTCGGGCCCCTAGCTGAGGCGGACAACTTTGAACCTTGACGGGGTTCAAGGGAGATGAATGTTGACGGGACGCTACAAGCTGGCCCCCGACATTTTGTTCAGAGTATATTTAACCCTTCTTCTTTGTCTGCCATGTTACATGCCCGGATCGGGCTATTTTCTTTGTTCTATAATCCCAAAGGCCCCCCCCCCGGGGGGCCAGTTATCCAGGTAGATAAATAGACGGCTGTTCGGCTGGATAGATAGAGAAATCAAGCATCTCTGTTCTTGATACAAGCACCAACACGCTCTTATTACAAAGGCGCCTAGACGCCGTTGCAAGTATAAATATCCTCTTGGGCCAGCCAGAGAGTGAGAAGATATAGAAGTTCCTCTTACCGAAGACATGACGCCCCTGCAGACAACTCGACAAGAGTCAATGCCTCAGTCAACACATCCGCATACCGGCCCCAACGAGCCCAATATCGAGAGACCAGAGCAAGTCTCCTCGGCCACGCCATTCTCGGCCACGCCATTCTCGGCCACGCCTTTCTCGGCCACGCCTTTCTCGGCCACGCCTTTCTCGGCCACGCCTTTCTCGGCCACGCCTTT